>JADLZK010007690.1:0-227232 GCA_015847255.1 Hyparrhenia diplandra
GGTTGCAAGATTTGGGGGTCAATTTCTTGTGAAAAGAGATATAGCAAGTTCCCTTATATAATGCCAGAGTAAGCCGATATGTCGTCGCCTCGTTCCTCTCCCGTTGATCGTTGTTTTTGCGTGCCTAGTTTTTGATTTGAAATTGATCTCTTGTTTTCAAGCATACACGCTTGTATTGATCATCTAAAAATCGCGCTAGGGCACGTGGTTAGTGATTTGAGAAATTGGGTTGTTGATCTTTCACGAAATTATTAGGGCTTAATCAATCAATTCTCGCCGCTATCTGGAACAGCGTGCTTGAATTATTATTTTGATATATCTCGACTTCACATAAATTTCATCTAGTTTATTCCGAGGTGTCACCCCACTTTTAATGGGTCGTTAATTACACGTATTAGTGCGTGGATCAAGCGCTAATACATTTTATGAACAAGAGTGGACACAGATTTATTTATAAAAATGCCAAGCTTTTATTGATAGGATAAATAAGGTCTTACATAAGTGCCGAGGGTCACTATCTTAGAGGTTACACAACGGTGGATAAATCTAAGCCATCTTTTGTGGCTAATTATTTATTTATCGAGTCCGCTCAAATAAGCATAGTGGCTCCTATCATGTCACACCCACAAGCAACTTGGCGTAGTCGAAACCCTAGTGTCAACATCCTGGTCCTAGAAACTCCAAAGGCGTAAACGTCTAATCATCCTTCATTGCCTTATCGTGGTCATGCGAAAGCGAAAGTCCCCATCCGAGCCTAACTCGGAAAATTAACAACGGTGAGTACAAAAGTCTTTCGACAAGTCCAACCAGGGGTTTGGTGGTTATTAAGGGTTGGGCCCTAGCGGTGGTCTCTAAAAACCGCCCTTACTAGTTCCGATCGGGTTGTATAGTCGTCGCTTCACAAAGCACAAACGGTTAGCATAAACAAGGTTTAAACTAATCATAGATGATCCGTCCCTAGCGGTTGCCCATTCCAAGGCGTGGCTATTCGAATAGATTTTAAATAACTGCAGAGGTGTACAAATTTCCCCACACGATGGACATACCCTCCCTCGTGATCGGGCGAGCAAGAATAATCCAACAAGATCCCGTACCCTTTGGCGACCATCCTAGGTTTCCATATAGTTCCCACCACGGTTTCTCGGGGATTGGAAGGATAACACGCCACCCTACGGATGACGTATCACCTAGACAATATGGTGATACCAAATCACCCACGGCTTTTACTGTGTAATACCTAATTACCCAACCTATCTTGTCAACACGTAACCCAATCATAATCATCAATATGTGCCTCTAGCACTGCGCCATCACGCCCACACACTTACGTGGAAGATCGCCAAAGATCCACGCCAACCGGACAATGGGGCCACTCTCCCCATGCGCTCCCCGATAGACCGTTTGCCTTCGGCGGCCTCTAGGTTAGAAACTATACTTTGACCTAACGGGGTGTGAGATCAGGTCGTCCCATCTCGACCGTGTGTGGTCACATGCGAATGTCGTACTAGGGGGGATGGTCTATGAACCGTCCTTAGGGAGGCGCAGCATCTCTCCGGCGGGATTCATCCCCCGATTGTGACTAGTCTACCTCCATGTAAACCTGTCACCACTCACCTTTTTGTTGGATGGTTCACATTATTAATTAGGTTACACTAGTCTTACTTAGTCGGGTTATATCGTCAAGCATCATCTCATTCACATGGCAACATAAATCATGATTATCATCTTATAAAAGTAGGTTGGTTATTTTTAGGTCAACATTATTAAGGGAGCGGGGTAAGGACTTGCCTTGGTTGTTTACGCCGTCAAAGCTTAGCGATGTAATCGGGGTTGCGATTATCTGATAAAGGTCTTCGTTGGCTACTTCCACGTTTGGCGACATTATCGAATAAATATTAGGGCGAATGAATAGCGATAAAAAGACACCATGTGATAATGAGCGAAATCATGATAAACGGATGAGTACGATTTTTAAAAATATGGAAGTGGTTTGACCTAAATCGAGATTCTGAATCGGAAGTTATGATTTTCCGAAGTTTAATTCCGGATAATAAAACTCGCGGGATTTTTATGTCAATATTTTATTAAAGGAAAAAATATAATAAAATCATGACAATCATCTCCACATAATCTAGTTTATTTACATATTTTTCTCGAATTTTTTACGATACCAGGAAAATATATTTATAACCTCGTACAAAAGCGGGTACCCGTAGTATTTTACACCACGCGGTATCGCACTTTATTACCCCACCGTCCGACTGACCAGCGGGTCCCCAGGAGGCCCACGTGGCTTCGGCGGGGCGGAGACGGCGAGGGAGGGAGGCTAATCTTTGGCGCGCCCCCATTGGTCGCGTCGACGGCGTCGGTGGATGACGGGGACGCCGACCTCCGTCACGGGCTCCCGTCGCGGCGGCGCCCTCGCCGGGTTTGGCCGAATCGGCCGTTCGATTCCGTGGCGCCGGGCTCGAGGGCCAGGCCTCCCTCCTCTCCCCGAACGATGATGGCTTGACTCGGGGTGGCGGTGGAAGGTGTAGCCCCACGGCGGCGTGCGTGGGGGAACTTTGGCGGCGCTCCGGGCCGGCGTATTTGTCTACAACACAATAGGGCAAAATACTGCGTTGCAATCGAAGAGGAAGGATGGGCGTTCATACCGGTGTACCAAGTGCGACCCACGGACGGCTCGAACGTCCTCGGCGTCGTAAAACCTAGCCGGCGGGCGACGGTCTTCCGTTTTGGGGGAACTTCCGGGCGGATGCGATGGAGGGGGAACTAGGGAGGGGCGCGAGCACCTTGTGTTCTAGAGCTCAGCGGGCTCGTGGTGCCGGAGGTCGGAGGGCACCGGCGGGGCTGTTATAGCCTAGCCAGCGGTGGGCGCCCCCGGCGGCCTTCCTCGATTTCCCGGGGGGAAAGCGGCCAGTGGCGTGGCCCTTTGCTCGGCGCCGCCGATTCCTCGCGTCCGTATCCGCTAATTTGGGTGTGTGGTCATGTCATGGTACAGCTCCGGCCATGAATGGTGCAGGTGTGGTCACGCCACGGCGGTCGGCATCGATCGGGCGCGAGCTCGCCCGTCTTCTTCGTGGCGCGCTGCTGGCGCCACGGACGAGACAGCTCATTACCATTTAATGGCCGGGCAGCGCGGCGTCGCTGTGCGCCCGATCGCCGTCGCAGCGGTGGCGCGTCGGTGTGGCCATCATGGCCGCGGCTTGGCGGTCGCCGGCGGCGTATGCGCCCGGCGGCACCGCCGAGCCGCTGTTCGCGCTAGCGTCTGACTTCGTATGGCGCTTGTGCTCGACGCTCCCCGTCGCCAGCGACCCACGTCGTGCGCGGGGCGGGCTTGCCGGCAGGGGCGTGAGTGGCGTATGTGGCTTGATGTCCGCCGACGCCAGGCGCCAGTCTTTGCCGACGCCGCGCCAGGTGAGGCGTCCGAGTAGCTGTCCGCCCGTCTGAGCTCAAGGCGTCGCGCCCGTGTTCCATTGCTCCCTTGGTCTTCCTCTTCGGCGTCGGCAGACGGTGGGGCGGCAGCCGAATGGGCCCGGCGTGGATCGTTGTTCAAGGCCGCCGTCGACTGGGGACGTCGAGGAAGAAGGAGGGGGCGAGGCCCCGGCGTCGGCGATGGAAAGAAGGGAAGAGGGATGGTGCGGCGGCTTGGCGGTTGGGCCCGCCCATTCGGGCGGGATGGGAAAAGAGAGAGAAGGAGAGGGAAGGGGGAGGCTGGGCTGGGCTGTGGAAATTGGAGTGAAGCGGCCCAAGTTTCTCTCCCTCTTCTTTTCCTTTTCTTTTCTTTTCTATTTCTTTCTCCTTTATTTCTTTCCTCTTTCTATTATTTTCCAAATTATTTGTCACTCCCATTAGGTCTCAAAATAAAATATTTTATGGGTTCAAAAATTCAAGGTGCTAGAATTTAATATTCTAGTCCTCAAAATTTCCAAATTAAATCATAAAATATTGTTAAGGCGAAATATTAAATCGAGGTTTTCTTAAAAGTTCGAATTTTTAGCGAGTTTTAAAAATGGCCAAAATTTGGGGTGTTACACGAGGTCAATGGGAGTTATGGGTTTTTCTTTTTATCGAGATCCGTTGTTGTGAGGACTCGTGTTCTAGAGGCTGCATGCTAATAGCTCATCATATTTTTTTCGACGTGCAGTGAAAGGACGATCACATGTGCTTCTTCCTCGGCGCCGGCCGGGAAGTTGTGCAGGGTCACGGTCATATGGGGCGCGTACCCAGGTGATGGCCTTTCTCCGTCAAGATCTATTGCAGCTAGAATCAAAGCCTACGTGCAATGGTACTTCTCCTGGCCATGGTGTCCCTCTTCTTCTTCCTGATCATGCGGCGGCGGAAAATGAAGATTTGGAGGACCTTTTTGTAATTTCTATTTTTATATGGTCTTTTGTGCAAGTTGTGTAGGACCGTCATTTCCACATCCTTCTAAAATGCGGTTGTACATAGTTTATTTGTATATTTTTCTACGGTCTTAATATAGGCACGCTTTCAAAAAAAACCCCGCAATGGCTGAATGGGTGGGGGGCATAACCCCCCTCTAACGATCGCATGGAGTGCCCTAGAGGTAAGAATACCCACTATATATACAACTCGATCGTTCCCACTTTTGGAGTGTCTCACCCCGACCATTCCTCCTATGTATTTTTGTTGTTGTGATGGCGGATTATACTTGTGGTGGACTTTTGAATCCCTCTAGCATAAGAATTGTCGTCGAACCTCCTCAATTTCTCATCTTCTCCAACGGCCTCTACAAAGACAACATTGGGCCATATTAAGTTAGATGCATTCATTGTCTTCTCCAACGGTCGTGATTTGGAGAGCACAAAACTAGTCATCGTTGTCTCATAGCCAATATTCACTCTCCTCACTTCAAGAGGAGAAGAGGAGGAATAAAAAAGCTAACACGTGGGGCCCATGCATCAGTGAGTGGGGAGAGGGCTATTGTGGACAGGAAGAAGGAAGAAGCTAACATGTGGGGCCTGGTTTTAGGGAAGGGGGAGAATAAAGAAGAGGAGGGCAACCACGTCATTTGCCTATGTCGGCCCACACGTCAGGCGACCAAACGGTGGAAATTTAACACCCAGCGGACGGAATGACACACGCAAAAAAAAAAGTTGAAAATACGGAGATACATGTGATAGATTGAACTTTTCAATGGCTCGTGTGAGTAGGCTCATTTAGGAAGGGCCCAAGGAGAGAAACAAAGTGGTATTGATCTTGGTTGTTGCCGGAGTGGAAGACGGCAAGCTACGGCTCGATTTGGCCAGCGACAATCTTGCCCTATCGGAGCTTGTAAACCCCAAACTACTTAGTTCTTTTATTTTTTTTTTTGAATATATCAATATCTCAGCCTCTACATCAATCGATGCATATAGATAAAAATACTCAGTTTCCATGTAAAAGAAAACTACTCAGTTTTAAGTTGTAGTATATCCTATTTGTGATCTTAGTATATCCTATTTGTGATCTTAGTATATCCTATTTGTGATCTCGTAGTGTGGTTAGGTGTTACAGCGCGCCAGGGACGAAGCCACCAGTAGGGCAACCTATGCTCGAGCCCGCCCTATTCTGGTGTGTCTATGGAGCCCTTACTAAGCAATACCTAAAATTTTTCACCATTGTTGACTTGATAAGAACGTGTTGTACGTCTAAGATGTGTTTAACCCTTCTGATATTTTTTCTGGCTTCCTCACTGGTTACAACCCAATACTGGAGGCAATCAATTTTCCCCTTGGTGTAACGATCGCGAGGAAGAGAGCAACTTAAACTTGGTCATTAATCACAACCGTGCCTGCCTTTGCACAAAAGAAAACTGAACCGTGCTTGATCAGAGCGACAACGATGGCGGCGACGAACACCATGCCTGGAGTTGGAGACCTTTGTATACTACTCCCTCGTCTGATGTCAGGCCGGGCTTTAAGCTGTAGCACTGCAGTCTCGTCGCCAGGGCGACTGCATGCCACGGTGCCCATCACGCTCTATCCGTGGTGGTCGGCGTGGGCCGCGGCATGAGTGCCGACTTGACATGACCAGAACTGGAACAGCGACTTGATCGGGAGCCGCATCGCAATCGCAATCGCTGTCGAAGTCGCAGCTTGGAGCTTGCTGGTGGTTAACCTGCGTGCTGAGGAAAGCAGCCGATGAAGTGCCGTGCCGAAAGCTTTCGGCGAGCTCAGGCGGACCGGCCGGCAACGCGTGCACCGATGTCGGAAGCGCGGGCTGCACTGAGCACTGCCGCCCGCCCTGCAGCGCGCTGCCGATGCCGTGTGTCTGCCTCTGCCTGATGCTCTCTGGTTCGTCCGTCCGTCCGTCGTACGTTCTCTTATCTGAAAAGGCTCCACCACCACAAGTCCATAGCCTCCACTCGACCAGCAATGATGCCTGCCGAAAGCAGAGGACTCGAGGGAGGGAGAGGCGTTTCAGAATTCAGACTCGAGCGTGGATTGGAAGGATCAATGTCTCATTGTTCTCAGTAAAGCTGCCCTTTTTGTGTTTGCCGATAGTTATCCTGTCCATGCATGTTGACAATGGTCTTCTTGCACTCCTGCTGGACGGCAACAAAGAGCTGCTCCAGTGCTCAACAGACAACAATGTGCAGTGGTGCTCGTCTGATCTCGATCAGACCAAGAATGTACTACTAGTGAGATCTTCGATTCGGAGATGGAGGCAACACATCAGCCCACACACAGAAGCAGCATCAACTACAACAAGGAGAGAAAGATGAGCATGTGGCACATGGTGCCTCAACCCCTGAACTTACTAAGATAATCAAATCACTGTGCAGGTTGGTCTAGGTTGCGTATGGAGTACTAGTTACCTTGCTACAGAAAAAAGCTAGTAGATGATTAGGAGCAGCAGCAAGCGCAGCAACTGCCCAATCATCCAAAAGCCCAATGAGTAGATGTACAACACCGGTGGTTCACGTTTGTCTGAATATTTTTGGGTAATTAAGCACCGCCACTTTCCGAGGCAGATTCCAGTGGTACAGCAAGGACATTGTCCCCAAAAGGAAGATCTCCTCCCTCTATCCCTGGTGGACTTCAAGATGCGTATCCTATGGATTAAAGAAATTCTCACTGCCGGCCGGGCAGCACAGCCCTCCCTGGATCCATGCATGTGTGGTGGTGTGTACTTGCTGCTGCTGGGTTCATTTTAATTGCACGTCGATCGAAACGTACAGGTAGTTGGATCCGATCCACCAGAAAGAATGTACCAAACATGAACATGAGCCTGCTGCTGCTGATCTACTCCCTCCGTTCACAATACTTGCAATTCTTTGACTCATATAAACCGTTTGGACCGCCGTCTTATTCAAATTTTTTTATGTAAATTATAAAACAAACAAAAACGTCATTACAAAATCTTTAGTGATGTAATAAGTCATAACAAAAGTGGTAATATTTATTAAAAAAAGTTAAATAAGACGAGAGATCAAAACACAGATTTATATGAGTCAAAGAATTGCAAGTATTGTGGAACGGAGGAGTAAAGAATTGCAAGTATTGTGGAACGGAGGGAGTAGTCAGGGATTATTGTGTAGTGTAGCAGTAGCACTCACAGTCCATGTTTGTACTACCTCGGCCGTTGGGTCCGTGTGTGTACCCATACATGCCTGCCTGGGGAATCATTCAACTTGGATTCTTGTTCACTTCAGCTGTACGTATCCACAAGTTAAGTGAATCGGTGCATGGCACGTCGTCTCTAGTACTCTTTGGACGGAGGGAGTAATGTACATGTATGTATATTACTTATCATGTTGCCCCTGCAAATCGGCATGCCATTATTTTAGGTTTTCGGTCGGTTGTGATGCTGTTTGATTCTTTTTTTCTGCCAGCTCGATCTATGGACTGACGGAGCTACAGTAACCACACCGGGTGCGAGCGCACCCAAAGAAAAATGAAAAACAGTGTTTTTGTTCGGTTTTTCATCACATATATGCACCCAAAAATTAAAGTCAGTGTACCCACAATGCAAACGCACCCCTCGAATTTACTCTTTCCACCACTCTGGAGTAAACAGTGGCAGAGGTGGACAAAACATGCATGGGACCTTTGAGGCACCCGGCTTCTGATCATTATTTGTGCCGATGGATATTAGTGACCTTGGCATTGCCCCTCATGTTCTTCGCAGGGCGGAGCCGGATTTCAGCATAGAGGGGCCGAGCAAAAGAACACATGTGTTCAAACTTTTTTGCGACACATGTTTTACGACAAAAATGCAATAACTAAATTTAAAATTATGACTTACATATATGTTATTCAAATGAAAGATCCTAATGCATGCATAGCTCATCAAGTTATCTACTTAATTTGTTTCACTAGATCACTAATCTTATTACTTGTTTAAGTGCTAATCGTCTTCACTACCATGAATATTGAACATTAGCGGAAGGGTTTGCATGATCCATAGGGGGCATGGCCCCTGCCAGCCCCCCTTGGCTCCGCCACTGGTTCTTCGTTCGAGCCAATTTTATGCAAGGAGACTCCTAGAGTGGAAGTGTTCGTAATGACTGGTCTCTGAGAAAGAACATGTATAAGACGTAGATAATGGTCATTGGATTGATACACGACCACATGATCCTTCTTTAAGCAGGTCAACCCAGAATCTGTAATTCACACGATGCAAATTAAATCAGTGTTTTGATCTTGATGCGCGCCTACAATGTCCATTGCTACTTCTGTAGTTTTGTTTAGGATGACAATGCAACGCCTCCTTTGCTCCAGATGAAGTTTTTTTTTTTTTTCAATAATGACTTTTACTATTTATCTGTTGATAGATTTTTGGTACTAAAATCCGTCATATATTTCTATACGTTTCATTGTGCGAGTTTGTGCTACAATTATCTAATGGATCACAAATATAAATAAATCTGACAAATCTGACCATCTTTAATAATATAATACTAGATTTTCTTTATGACAATCCCAATACTATTTTAGGACATGTTTGATCAATTAGGGCTAGTTGTTAGTTTGGTCCAAAAAATAATCCAAATTAGATAGCATAGGTCAGCTAGTTGGTTAATGGTAGCCCACACAGAGCATTTCCAAAGTTCTTTCTTAAATTCACTCTCAAAATCATTATTTGAAGAGCTATCTGAATGAAAATCACTCTATGTATATCTTTCCATCCTCTAATATTTTTTTTATCTTTTACACACTCTAGCGAGTCAATTCTGCTCTCTATCCTTGGCTATCGAGAAATCTTAAATAGAGGATGACACTATTTGGAGATCTATTACACAAAAAAAAAATTGTCTGAGAAAAATTTTCACCAAAATTTCTATCATAAGGAAATATATAGGGAGACTCTTGGAGTTGCTTTCATTAGAGCATCTCTAAGAATCTTTCTTAAACACACTCTCTAAAGTATACTCCCTCTGTCCCCTAAATAGATGTCATTCTCGCTTTTCAAGAAGTCAACGTTTTGAAACCGCTGGCAATTATATATTAAAATATATAAATATTTATGCTAAGTAATTAGAATCATCGAAAAGATCTTTAAGTCTAGTTTTTAATAATTTTATTTAAAGATATAAATATTGCACGTATTTTTTACAAAACTAGTCAAAGTTGAGAAAATTTGATCGACACGCACCTCATAGTGACATCTAAAAAAGGGACGGAGGGAGTAATTAAAAAGCATATGAACAAAAAAAAAAAAAAACCTCCCTCTATGTCCTTTCATCTTCCAACAACCTTTTTAAATTACTAGCAAATATGCCCGTGCGTTGCAACGGGTATTTGTTGATAAGCTTCACGGAGCCTTTTAAGCCTTTCCTGTTTTTTTTTCATTGGTCATCTGTGCATATCTCTCTTTCTCTTTTCCTTTTTTTTTCCTTGGCATCCGTTAACGTATCTTCAAAGAGTGTATAATAAGAATACTGTGATATGTTCAAACAATAATTTAAGCAATATTGAAGTAATTATATTGGATTCATTGAGTGAATAATAAGAATAGTATGATATGTTCTAACAATAATTTAAGCAATATTGAAGTAATTATACCTGGTTTCATTTCTCTTTTCATGTTTCCAGTTGCCTCTGTGTCATCTCCAGCGTGTACATGTTGACAAGCAGCAATCCTGCCTTGCGTCAGCTGCCCTATGATGGCAGATCCAGGTGCAGGTCCGGCAAAGGGACACAGGGGCAATTGGGCATGCTCGCCGACCGGCGTCCATGATGTTGGAGAAGCTATTTGAATATCTCGCTTTTGATTTCTATAGGACCGTGTAATTCTAGACTTCTAGGATACATGTAATTATGTATATATGGATACGTACAGACAGGTTGACTGGTTGAGTCCTTTTTGGATTTGACAAGGATTTGCATTGCGTGATCGCATTGTTGGGGGAGTCCTTGGACGACGGACTGGTGGACATCTCACGGAGGGGCTACGTATACCAAGCAGACCAAAAAAAACGTGAAGACCAAAGGCTATCCGTTTCCAACTCTTCTGGCAGTAGAAGTGCCGATAAGGAGAGGAAGAGGCGGAAGAAGGCAGGCAGAAAAAATTGTTGTGGGGCAGAAAATTTTCTCTTTATTAGTAGGTATAGATGTGACGCACTGTAATGAGTTAGCCATGTTCTCTATCTTTAGCTAGAGAGAAATCCAAAACAGAGAGTAGAATTTTTGGAGATGTAACTAAAGACGATGTTGAAGGCTACGCTCAACACGCACGCACACTCACCCCTATGAACACACGCACGCAAACCCTACCCCTATGAGCATCTTGAAGGGACTGAACCGCAAATCTTGGAGTTCGAAGTCACCACCGGGCGCCTTGCTATCGACGGGAACGCCGCCTACCACTTAATGCATAGCGCCGGAAAATCCTGAAATAAATCCCAGGATAAAGTGTCGCACCCAGGATTTGAACCCCCTGGGTGGGAGCCCCCTAACCAATGGCCTTTACCATTGAGCCATGAGCCCCTTGAAAAAAAAAAAAAAAAAAAAAAAAAAAAAAAGGTTCTTTTTTTTTTTTTTTTTTTTTTTTTTTGCTAAAATTTCTTTTTCTATCGATAGGAAAGGATATAGAGAAGCTTGAAGATGCTCTTAGCCTCTTTTTTGATAGGCTAGAGCTAATTTGAGCTAAAAAAACTTAGATGGCTCATGCATCGAAACAGGCCTTATAAGAATTTGTTTGATGGACAAGACTCCAATTAGTTGTTAGCCAATCTCAACTAATTTTAGTTCCCTACTGAATATATATTAAGAATAAACAGACTTAAAACAAACAAGTTGGGACACTGAAGAAAGTGTCAGCTATAAAAAAAAGAAGAGGAGAAAAGGGAGGGTGAAGCTAAGGAACCAGGAAGGAGAGGAAGTAAATTAGCCAAGGTACAACTCCTAGAATCAGACTCAAGGTAAGTAGCTCGTTTCGGACCGCTGCAAGAGTGCGTCCATCTCCATGAGAAATAAGCCTTTGCAACCTTGAATCATGGCATTGATCTGCCTGAAGATCTTGTTGTTTCTGGTCATCCAGATGGCCCAGCTCATGAGAATGATAATCTCCATGAAGAAATGACGATTTAACTGTCTCCTGAGGCGCTGTAGGTTGGAGAAGGGGCAGCACTGGGATTAACAGTCAGATTGACGGTTCTCCAGCACTGCTGTACAAAATTGCATTGTAGAAAAAGATGCTCTACTGTCTCTTCCATCAGTTCATCGCAAAATTGCATTGCAGAAAAAGATGCTCCACAGTTGTGATCCTCCATCTCCATATTTCTTCTTCTGAGTAGCACTCCATTGCTAAGTCTGCCCTTCAATTTAAATTAAAATTAATCTTTAGCCTCAACTAAGTCAACACCGGTTAATTTAGACTAATTTTTAGTCCAACAAGCTACTTTAGTTTATCCCAACAAGCTCTCTATATATGTATTGAGATGCTTCCCTCTACAAATGGCACACTAGAGATCTGAATTTTCCTATATGTCAATGACCTGCTCCAGCACACCCACCGACTCTACAGCAACACATCACCGAAACAAACACGGAGCAGAGGAGGGACAGCTCCAGCTCATCTTCTCATGTGTGTTTGTGGGTGCTGAATGAGGAGGGGAGTATCAGATCATGGGGCACATGCGTCCACATCCCCCCCCAAATCATGCCATTGTCTCCAGATTCCCCGGCGGATGTTAATGCATGAGTTGTCCCGGCAAACCCACATCCCTCCAAGCCACACAGCATATGCACAGTTTCGTTCAGTTCAGGACGCCGATCGATCCATCCCACCCCATTGTTGTTAATTAATGTGGTTATTAATCCATCCATCATGCAAGGTGGGGGTCCAAATCTCCATCCCCATCATTATTCATTCTCTCATCTCATCATCTGCCGATGCAAAGGGCCTTTTTCCTCACATCCACGGCGACACTAGTGGTACGGTGCTTTCCCTCGTTTTTTCTTCTTTTCTAATTAGGGCTGGTTGTCTCACGTGGACATATGGTGGCGATCGGTGATCGGGTTTCTTGGGGAGTTGTGGGAGCAATGTCGATGTCGGGTCACAAATAATTCGGCTATAGATTGGTTGATGTGAACGAGAAAGGAGAGCTAGATGCACACAGTTAATTTAAAAGCGAACAATAATGCAAGGAAAGGTGATGCAGCAAAGCCTTTAGGAAGCTAGCGCGGCGGCATTCTTTCTTTTTACTAATATAATAGTCATGTGAACCGAGCGCATGCATGGTCTATTTTTTTTTTTCAAAAGCGTGCATTACCACGTACTGTATTAAGAGAAGTTTGGAATTACAAATGATTTGTAAGTAATCCACAGATTACTGCCAAATCACACGGGCACAAACAAACAGCAAAAAGCGTTGGGGAGGGGTGGGCGGCCTCCAACTAGCAACCTAGCTGTACCAATTACAATAAAACACACAACACCCGGGTAGCTAGCGGGTGAAACAAGCCAAACGCGACAACAGCGGCAAAGCATCCGCTAGATAATTGACGGCCAAGCATCCGCCCGGACCAACCACCAGAAAGCAAAGCATCCGGCCGGAAATACGAGTTAATCGCCGATAGGAAAGCATCCGCCATAGACGACCGCGACCGGCAGCCAGCCGTGCACGAAAACGCATGCTCGTAATGACCACGACCTCGGCAACATACCGGAAACGCATGCTTATAACGACTCACGACCTCGGTAGCACGCGCACGCCGAAACGCAAGCTCGTGAAAGAGAGATAGATACACGGCGGCAAAGCATCCGCCGAAGCAACGAAGAGCACCTCGGCGGCAAAGCATCCGCCGGAAACGACAACCACTAGAGCTGGCAGCGGACCTAGGATTCTAGCATAGGGTGTGCGCGACAAAAAAAATTCTTATACAATTCGATAAAACGACACCAAATCTTAATATGATTTGTTCAAAAATCAAGATGACTGAAAAAAATACTCCAGCAATTAGTAAAACTAATGATTCGGACGACACACTGATCAACAATCGGTCTAAATAGTTTGTTTTACACTCACAATTTTTCACAATTTCTATTTTGGGTGTATGACGTGTCGCACACAGGGTGGTCGGTGGACCACCCCACGACCACCTCCCTAGATCCGCCACTGAGAGGTGCAGACACCACTAGCTAGGACAAACTGGGTGAGGGTAAACATGAAGCACCAGGAAGGAACGCCAGGATTCCAGCAAACCGACCCGTAAAGGGGGGACGACGCGGCGCGAGATCGCGCGAATGCTCAAGCGCCGCCTTCAAGAAGGGAGATCGACGCCCCGCGAACGCCGACAACGCTAAAGAGAGCACCGCAGGTCTTTTGACCCTAGCCTCGCAAGATGGACCGCCTACCCTCGACGAGCCGCACGAACCCAACCTCCAACGTCCGCGCGGGTGAGAAGGCCCGGCATGCCTACAACGCCACCACAAAGCCGACGACGACGCCGAACCACCTCGGCGCCACCACCACCACGCGGCGCCACCACCGAACCACGTGACGAGCGGCGGAAGAAGGAACAGGTCACCGGTCCCCGCAGTGCCGCTGCATGTGGAAGAACGACGACGCCTCCAAGGAGGTGCATGGCGCTTGAAGTGTCACCGTCGTCCGAGATTTCGCCCCTTCCACCAAGAGTAGAATCCGACGCCACTCCCGGGCCCCGGGGTCGCGGCGCAGGCCCCCCAAGGATGGCCGTGGTAGGGGAAGACCGGCGGCGCCCAAAAGCCGGGCTCGAGGGCCCCTACCGGGGAGGGGTCGGGAAGGGGGGACGGAGGCAGACAATCGCCGAGATTCAGGTCGGGGGCCCGGATCTGGTCAACCATCGCCCGCCCGGACCCGCCATCGCCGTTCTTATGCCCGCCACGGCCGAAGGAAGGGTGTACACCGGAAATGGCGGGAGGGGAGGGGGGTGGCGTCGCCGGAGGCAGATCCGCCGCTGAGGGCGGATCCGGCCGGGCCGCCGCCCCCATGCCGGAAAGCTCGCCGGTGGAGGCTGCGCAGTTTTGAAGGGTGGAGGCGGGGCGGGGAGGGGGTTGAGGAAGGAGGGAGAGAGGTGGTGCATGGTCTATTATATATAAACTAAAATAACGAAGTAAATAGATTGCGTGTATTTTATTAGATAAATTTTTAAGCCTAATTAGTCCATGATTAGACAATTTCGTGCTTTAGTAAACATACTCATATATATGTCTACTTATAAGCCCAATAGAAATGATAATAATTTACTTCTTTTTTTTACCTGAACATCATGGTCATTTGGCAGAGGATGACACTGATGCCCACAAGATCCACAGATCCAGAAGAGGATATAACTGAACTGAACTGATCTGGGGATGACAATTCAACAAGATTGGGAAATCAAAAGGTCGTCCGTACCATTTATATATTCCTGAGTGGAGGTGTGTGATGTCAACAAGTTAGGAGCATGATTCCAGGGCAGGCATGCATGCACACATGTGAAACTGCCCTGGCCACTTTAGCTGTCTCTCCGCCTATTCTTTTACAACTAGTGCTAGCAGTGCCCCCCCATAAATCTATTTGTGGATAGATACATGGATGCACATATTTATAGCAAGTGGGGGTTGCTATGTTCCCTGCTACCTTTTCTAAGTCTGTCGTCGTCGTCCTTTGCTCCGTCGCAAAATTGGTGGTGGGCCGTGGGCGCGGACATATCATTCCTTCCTCCTAGCTCCGATCGATCGATGGCACCTCGCAGATGCTTCAAAACGCAGTGACCAATCCAAACTGCATCCCCACTCTGTGCTGTGTGCTTTTAAAATAGCAGGTCGTAGAGTGTTGAGAAAGCTAAGTGCCCCTAACCCTACCCCCTCCCTCCTCCTACACATCAGAAAAGCTAGGTTCTTCGAGGCCTCGATCCCGATAAGCTAGCATCCAAGTGAGAGGTCGTCTGGTCTCCTATCGTCTATCCTTCTCTCCATTTCTCGTAAGTCGTAGAACCTGCAGATCTCAATCAAATGGTTTTCGTCGTCCTTCCACGCATCTCAATCTTATGGTTTGAATTTTGCAGCTTCTGTGGCTACGACGACCAAGTAAGGTACGCTCTTTAATTTGGCCAGCGAGAAGATGTCAAGATATCATCTGAAGCAGTACGAGAAGGAGCATATGAAGATGGCCATGCTGAAGCAAGAAGAGACGTTCAGGCAACAGGTAATTAAGAAGCAGCTTGGAGCACCAAATTAATCAAGAACACAACATCAGCCTCTCCTCAACTGTTCTTCTCAAGTCCCTTAAGATGTATGCGTCCATATATCTCTTCAGGTTCAAGAGCTGCACCGGCTGTACCGTGTCCAGCAGCTCCTGATGACCGGCGTAGCGAGCGAGGCAACAATGGCAATGCCACCCGCCGCCACTACCCGATGCAACAACCTCGAGGACGACGACGAGAGGCGCGCCGCGGAGAACGACGCCGGCTCGAGCAGGTCGTGGCCGGACGTCGTCGACGCCTACTCGCGGCAGCAGCAGGGGAACAATAACAAGGCCCCTCCTCCGCTCGTTCTCCAAGAGAGCGAGCTGGAGCTGACGCTGGCTCTCGGTGTTTCGGGACGGCGCCGGCTGGGACGAAGAAGGCGGCCGTGGTGGCCAAGAAGGAGGCGTCGTCCAGCGTGGACTCGAGGACGAGCAACTCGTCGTCGTCGACGGAGTCCGGCAGCCCCGACGACTGCGGGGTCCGTCGGCTGCCTCCTCCGTCGTCTCTGATCGGGTCGCCGGTGCCGGGCCAGCAACGACCTACTAGTGCTGGGCAGCGTCTGGAGCAGGATGGGCTGCCCCAGCCTCCCTGGCTCCACAAGTGCCTGAATTTGGCACGCTAGGGGTAGTCGTCCCGGGTCTCTCACTGTGTATTCGTGGTACCAACCATTCGATTCTTATGCCACACAGCAAAAATTTCTTCTCTTCTGTGCGCTCGTTTCTTCAGTTCTTTGGATGAAATTAAAGCCTACTATGCCCCATCCGAAGCACACGCTGCTAAGCCGAACTTGTGCCTAGGCACAAAGACTCCACGACTTCGAGTCGAGTCTGGTTTAGAGATCTACAACTACTACTAATCAGTATCATATTCGGTCCAAGCTGCGAAGAACTAAACTATAGCTCAGCTGGTTCCTTTCAACTATTTAGACATGTTTATCGATAGCGTGGGATGCCTATGTGTTTGTTATTAGCATCATATATACTATGTTTGAGAAAGAAAATTGAGTGAAGTTTGGGCAGGTAGATTATTGAGAAGGCTGGTAAATAAATTTTGACAAAAAAACTCTTTTTAAAAACACTAGCTCCAGCATTTTTTAATGCCTTTTAATGGTTGATGATTTTCTTTAGAATTTTAATGTTTTTTTTAAACCTAGGTGCAACATTTTCTGAAGGCTATTTTCCTAGGAGCAATGTTTTTTAAAAAAATGATTGGGGATTCATAGTTGTCAATTTGTATTTGGCCCTTGGGGTTTTTTTTTTCCTACTTATTAGATGTCACTAGCAAAAAAAAAAAAAAAAAAAAAAATGAAGAAGAACATATAAGTCATGGCCACTTGGCACAAAAAAAAAAAAAAACACTTGAGAAATGCCAAATATGTTGTAGTCTAATTTTCCAAAGTTTGTGCTTTTGGCACAAGAGGAGGCGTTGTCCCTTGAGTTTCTTTCTATTTCAGCGTGTAAACTCTCCTTGCTTTTGGCATCTGTTAGGGTTTTCATTGACTCTTTCATTTTTCAGTGTGTAACGTCTCCTGGCGTGAAGTAGGGTTTATCCTTTCTTCTTTTGTATCTGTAACAAATATAAAACGGTTGTTTCCTGCCTTTGAAAATCTAACTCAAAAATAAGTTGTTGGCTCTATCATTGCAAAAAAAAAAAAAAAAATGTTGGCTCTAGAAAAGCCAAGATGAATGAAATGTGGACTCCACATGCTAGGTGCATACTCCTAGTTAGCAGCCACACAAATGGTTCATCGTAAACAATGGTAGTTTCAACTTCATATGGCTTAATTAGCAAGTTTAGGGACCGGATGTGCAATTTTAAAGTTAGGGATCCAAACTAACACTACCGTGGTACATAGTGCAATTTCTTTAGCAAGTTTAGGTACCTAAATATGCAATTATAAAATTTGAGTACCTAAATAACACCTCCCAAATTTAGGGAATATATATATAGCTAGGGAACGCGCACGTATTTTACTCTTTAAAAAACTGAATAAAAAAGGAGTAAGCTGTTGGCTCCGAAAAAAAAAAGCTAAGTACTAATGGATCTATGTTCCAGTGTAATACCAATATATTATGCTTGGTCAAAAGTTATCTAAAAAAAAATTTGGAGGAAATGCGTGGCAAGAATGAGGATGGAGAAACTGCTTGAGCCTTGACCACAATATTGAGCTTGAAGTTATGCTGGACTCGTTTAAGGGTTGGGCCATTTGTGGTGTATTGGGCTAGAAAACCGAAGAAGCTCAGCAGCACAACTTGGGCCAAAATGGTATAGAAAGGTTTTTAGGGCATACCACTGTACGCTGAGGAAATCGGATCAAAACTAACTTTGAACAAGGGGAAACAAAAACTTGGCTCACTCAATCCGTCAAGCTGTGCTTTTTGTGTGCGTGATTCCAACAAACATTACAGGCCATGTTCAAAAGTGATTGCAACCAGCACATGCAACTATAGGTTACTGTTAAAGAAAGGTAGCCGAACAGGCCTATAATACTGAGGTGCACAATCACAAGAGTACACACTCACAAGCCTCTGATTAAATAGCGTTTTGTGAGGAAAAAATAAGCTAAAACAAACCGAAAACTAGATCATGCTCACTATACTTTTATATTAACATCTGCGGAAACTAGATAGAGTAGTTTACATTGACTCGCTACATCTTACCTGTTGTAGACGGATCGCAGATACAACGCTTGCAAAAATCAGTTAAACACACAAGGCAAGAATCACCACAAGCACCTCAACAGCATCGCGCGCTCATCTGACATACTACTACCTCGTTTGTCCATGGTCTGCTCAATAGAGTCGTCCCATTCCACCAGTATCAATTCCCTATGCCCAACTGAGAACAGCACTGCTGCGTGACCAAACGAAAACAACAGTGCCCTTCGGAGATTGCGTGCGACGCCTCCGTCCGTCCAAATCCAAAACAACAAACGTTCCCGGAAACAGAAAACAGGAAGAAGGCGGAGGAAGCCGACGGACCCACGCTGCGTCCGGCCGCACCCTCTTCACGTGCCGGCACATGGGCCCAGACGCCGACGCTTGCACGCTCCCCGGCGGTACTGGCCATTCAGTTCAGGTTCAGGTTCAGGCAGACAGTGCCGCCACCCACCGCAGCGGCCGGCGATTCCCGCCCTTGCCCACGTGAAAACGTGACGGGCGGACAGGGAGAGGCGCAGTCGCAGGTGCATGCACCCACCCACGCAGCGCGAGGACGGGGACCGCGGCCGCGGCGGGGCAGCCGGGACAGAGGGCCTGGCCTCCAGCGTCCAGGGGCCGAATGGGACGAGACCACGTCGCTGCCCAGCCGTACGGTGATCCCCGCCTCGGGGCGCGGACTGGTGGGGCGCGGACTGGTCGAGGCCGAGGTCGACCGACCCATCGCGACTGTAGGTGAAAGTTGGATGTTATGGATGTCCAGCCGATACTTTCTACAGTTTAAAAAAATAAATAAGTAAGAGGTGGTGGCCTCCCATAAAAATTTGAATTTTGCGGGTTAAATCAAAATCCATGGATATTTAGTCTTCCACCTATGATCGCGACCCCAAGTGGCCGGTCACTGGTCAGCAACTTCGGCGCCGAAACGCGACGCCAAGCCTGCCCGGCGGCCTCGGCAGGCAAGCACACGTGAACCCGCCAGGTCGGTCGCACGGCAGTCAGCAGCACGGGGGAGGGAGTGCTGTGTTTGTGTTTCCCAGCCCGGACCCGGACACGGACCTGATGATGACGACAGGTTTTAGAGAGCGCATGCATGCTAGTAGTAGCTTTGCTAGATTGTGACCGGCCACTGGCACTGGCACACGGCATGCGCCAGGTCAGGCAACGCACTCTAAAAACATGCCGCTTCATCCGTATCCTGTGAGTAGCGTAGGAGAACACCCTTACTTCCAATGGAGAAATGTATTAATAAATTGAGTAAAATCTATTGTAGGTCATTAAACGGACATTACGGAGGTTCGGGGTCCGTAGCCGGAAAACCAGGTAAGCGGTCGCGAATTTGGGCCGAATCTCATCCGGATCCAAACCCCGGGTTTGGTGGCGGTTTTGCCTCGGGGTAAATGGTTTTTGTCTTTGTCTTTTTTCTTTTTCAATTTAAATTGAATCTTTAAAAAATCATAGTAAATTATAGAAAAATCATAAAATGAAAAATCTAATTCTTTTGGAGTTCACGTGAGTAGATCTACAAGTGAACATATAATATAGTATACTTTTAGTACAAAATTTTTGTTGTAGCTTTAGATCTATGCTTTTCGGACCCGTAATTAATTGAAATAATTTGTAGCTGCACTTGTAATTATTTTATTGAACTAAAGCATATCATATTATATACTCAGGATGGTAGACATGCGCATATGGAGTCAAACAAAATTAGATTTCTATTTTATAATTTTTTATTTACTATAATTTTTTAAAGATTGCGTGGGATAAATAACAAAGAAAAAATTTAGCTTAAATCAGAGCAAAAAATTTTGTACTAAACCATACCATATTTATATATTCACTTGTAGATCTACTCATGTAAAATTTTGTACTAAAGTATACTATATTATATGTTCACTTGTAGATCTACTCACGGAAGTCCAAAAGAATTAGATTTTTCATTTTATGATTTTTCTATAATTTACTATGATTTTTCAAAGATTCAATCTAAATTGAAAAGAAAAAAGATAAAAACCCACTAGTTGTAGCAAAACCGCCTACCAGACGGTTTTCGTATCGTAGATGAGATCTCGGGACAAGTTCAGGGGACTGTTTACCTAGTTTCCTAAGATACATGGACATAGATGAGACTTCATGACAAGTTCAAGGACCTACGATGGATTTTACTCTATAATATGATATGCTTTAGTTCAATAAAATAATTACAAGTGCGGATACGAATTTTTTCAATTAATTACGAGAAAAGCATAGATCTAAAGCTACAACAAAAATTTTATACTAAAGTATGTTCACTTGTAGATCTACTCACGTGAACTCTAAAAGAATTAGATTTTTTCATTTTATGATTTTTCCATAATTTCTTACTATGATTTTTAAAGATTCAATTTAATAAATTGAAAAGAAAAGACAAAAACCATTTACCGTAGCAAAACCGACTACCAAACCCGGTTTTGGATTTACTCTTTATAATCTAATAATAAACAATAATCTATCTTTGTTAGACAAGGCAGTTGTCGTCGTCATTGTACACATATCAGTACACGTAGTAGTTGCAGACGTACTCCCTAGACGGCCGTCAGTCGTATCGTATCAGGGAACAGCGGGACACGAGCTTAGCCGGACGTCCACTTGTTTGGTGCCGAGACGAGCAGGCATGCGACAAAAGCGAAGACCGGATGGCGTGGCGTCCCATCCCATCCCCATCTATCCATCCATCCCTTGGCTGCGGCGGAGGGCCGCGCCGCGCCGCGCCTCTCGGGGACCCACCCACCTCCCGCTCCCGTACCGCGGGGAGACGCGACGAAACTTCCTCCACCTCTCGGTGAAAACGCTTTCACCGACGCGCACGCGGCGGAGCGTACCAAGACCGACCCCACCTCCAGCCGGCCGGGTTCAGTTCAGGTTCGATTTTCCTACGCGCACGCACAGGCGCACTCGGACCAGTACTCACTCGCAGCCACGGAAGGCCCCGGGGGCGCGTGCGTCCTCGCCGATGCAACTTTTGCGCCAAGGCCCGGGGCCTGGCAGGAGTGCGCACACCGCTGGAAGTGACGGATTCTCAGCCGCAAGCCGAGGGATAGATGAGGTTTGGGTTGGGGAGGCCGGACGGCCGGACGCGCAGCTGGTGATCGCGGTGGGGCCGGCCAGATGCCGAGTGCGTCAGGGCACAAGTTGCGGTGCGCCACTGTTGACGGAACGGGACAGGTTCCTCATCTCCGCGTCCTTTGTCCGGCCGTGCGCCGCGCCACACCCCACAGGCCCCACAGCAGAGCCTTTGCGCCACTGGCGCGGGCCCGCCGTCCCACCTGCTGCGTGCCGCGGCGTCGTCTTGCAACTTGCAAATGGGGTTCTCTCTCTTCAGTGTGCTTTTTGGAGGAGTATCGAGCACCGACTGGTCTGCTTCGAGAGAGAGTGATACGAGTTGCTTCGGACCAAACTACAACGTCTCGGGTATGCTCGGTAACAGTAGTTAGTATTTAGATACGAGTTGCTGCACTAATTAACAATGGTGTCATGGTGTCACAAGATATTTAGCAGATCAAAAGTACCTATGAAAAAAAAAAAATTCTATGGCATTTTTTAAAAAAAAAAGATGTCATTTTAACTAAAGACAATTTAGTTAGGCGTAATTGGAATGGTGACAAATATTGTTGTATATGTCATTTTCTGAAACTGCAACACCTATTTTTTTAATTGTGTCTATGCTAAATTCTTATGGCGTGATGATGTACATATCCTTTTTGGATTAGCTCCTCCCACCGATATGAGTGATCTTTTCATAAGGTGGCCAAAAATTGCTAATAAAAAGAATAACTTATTGTTATTAACTCCGTCCACGCACTATGTTGGGCAATTTGGTTAACCGTAAATGAAGTTTGTTTTTGATAAATATAGGCCAAAATCGTTCTTTGGTGTACTCTTAATGGGAACGCATTGGCTACGATAAAATGTATTCAATATGGCAAGATGATGCGAACGACCGATCCACGTTGCACAACACCTTGAGTCATCGGGCGTTAAAGTTCTTTTTAGTTCAAGTGGTTGGTTGTTTGCAAGACACATTGGTCATGTTTGAAAAAAAAAAACTCTATTTTGTTTCGGTTTTCCATGCTTTGGAGCTATGTGCATTTGGCGCATCGTTATTTCTAGTCATTGGAAAAAAAACATCGTAATAATTGGCCTCGATTCTATCACATGATAGATGAAGCCGAATTTTATATCTATTACCTAAAAATGTAATTCACTCCGCCCACTAAAAGGGCAGGGTTTATACCATTCAACTTGTTTCGCTTTTGATCAAGTTTCTAGCAAATGTAGGATCCGATGGAAGCCTAGAGGGGGGTGAATAGGTCATCATGTCTAAAAATCGACATGTTCAAACTTCAACACACCGTCAAGATAATAAAAGTTGCATTCATAACTATAGGCAAAAGCGTCGTCCGCGTGAGATGACACCACAAAAAGAGAAGTGAACCGAGGCCTGCCGAGAGGTCGCGAACAACTCGGCGAGTCACTTCACGTAAGTGAGACGAGGTGAATCTGAGCCGTGAACTTGGTGCTCGTGATTCACACTTCTTCCCCGCACACAAATACTTCACTAAAGAAACTAACCAAATATGACAATTTTCGCAACAAGATAGATAGGAACGAAACCCTAGCTCACAAGATAAATATGCAAGAATATAAAGAACACCACAGGACACAAGGATTTGACCCGTGGTTCATTTTCGCCACATAAGTCGGGCTACGCCCACGTTGTTGAGGTTGCCACACAAGGCTTAGCTTACCCATGGCTTGCTTTTTTCCCTCGTTCACGAGTCTAGGGAGTTAACCCTAGAGATGTGGGGTAATGTAATGGGAAAGTTTGCTTGTGTGAGGTTACAAACCTCCCAAGGCCGCCACAAGAAGGGGGCAAGCTCAAGGGCGACGCCTAGCCGTCTAGGAGCAAGCTCCAAGAGTAAAGAACCCTAGGGTTCCGCCAAACGTGAACCAAATGCTCTTTTGAGTGGGGAAAGTAGTAGATCCGATCTCCAATCGGTTTTTGATGCCTTTTCCCTCAAAAAATCCCCGGTGGGAAGTGAGAGATTGAGTGGGGAGCTCAAGGTGCTTCAATGGAGGAGAGAGAAAGAGCAAGAGGTGCTCCCGGGTATCTTCCGGTCGGGAGGAAGAAGAAGATCATGTGACCGTTTTGGGAGGGGTAGGATAGGTATTTATACCCCACGCAGCCCAACGGGCGATTCTTATGTGTGGCACGCCAAGATCGACTATATTCACCTGCTGCTTGATGGGCTACGCACGCCAAGATCAATGCGCGAATGTAAATGAAATGCACGCCCGACAAAGAAAAGCGTGAAACTTGAAGAATTGCTCGGATCGGGCTTGGAGTTGTGTTTTGTGTCCGATTTGAGGTTTAGAGCACTTGGTCCACTTGTACCGAGAATCCTAGGATCCCTTTTGATAGTACGACATTTACTAAACTCAAGATTCAAAATATGAAATAATTTAAACGCCTTGATCCGGAAACACCACCATCTAGCTCATGGGACACCTTTGGACCTGTACATCAACTCCTCATTTTATTTCCTCGCATGTCATCTTCGTAAATCTTATTAGTCCCCTAATTCGGTGGTCATCAACGTCAAAACCCACTTAGAGCTTGATTGCACTTACAGCAAATAGTACTAATATTGTTTCTCTATTAATAAATCTACGATAAAAATATATTCAATAGTTAAAATTTAATGATACTTATTTTGTAGTGTGAATTTTACTATTTATATATAATTTCAGTTAAATTTTTTCTGTTTGACTACTTGATAAGAGAGTATTTAGGTAAAAAAAAAAGCCAGGCTAGTATTCCTTCTTCTCCTGTTAGGAGAAAAGACTAGCTTTTTCTTTTTCTTCCGGCTGCAGCATTAGGCCCCGGATTGGTCGCATAACAAGCAATAACCAAAATTGTAATTTTGCCTGCAGTGGTTGTAGCTTGCTTCTTGCTTGCCTCCTCTGGGTTTGCTGGAACTTGCTTGAAAGCGCGCTGCCATCGTCTTTTTAAAAAAAAATTTGAAGGGTGTATGCCCCTATCATTGAATTAGCAAGGACTAGAACACGTTTTTACAGTGCTGAGGTGGGTTACACCTATTTATGCATACATTCTCAAGTTCTCACACTCTCAACAAACAGTAAAGAACACCATGACAGCTCAACAAAAAACGCAACGCAATATATCTCGCTATTCTTCGGCATCAGGTTCATCCAGCGCCTCCTACAACAACAGTCTTGTATCTTTATCAGACAACTTCTTTACCACCTCCATTGGCAGGCTCGATTCACTCTACTCCAGCGCATGAGAGAACTTGTATTTGTCTCACTTATCTTCCATTCGGTTCAACCACAGATCCTCACAGGTATTGCTGCCAACGACTTGAGTTTCACCAATCTTGCTGCTTATTCTTCTCTTTCACCTTCAGGCACAAGATTCATTATGTCCAGCCATGACCCTTTCTGAAAACAAATAAAGTTTCTTAGTTTCCAAAGGCCCCACGGGGCATTGACTTAGTACATCTACATCTATACTCATGTACTCCTACTATTTACGGAGTATCTTCATTCAAGTGTATTCGTAGCTAGCTCATACTATGCTTTGCTTTAGGTGTAATAACAAAAAGAGTAAATTACAATTGCGTTGGTCCTTAAAATATTGAGGAGGATTTCGTCCTAGATCCCCAAAACTACTAAATCGCACATTTAGGTCCTTAACGTATTGCACGGGTTTCATTTGGGTCCTTAAACTATGAAATCATATACTTTAGCTCCTTAAAGTATTGGGGCGGGTTTCATCCCACGGGTCCCTCAACTTTCGAAACCATTCATATTACATCCGTCGATGGGTTTGGGACGGTGGTTTTTGCTACGAGAATCGTGGTTTTGCTACAGTACTAATGGTAATGTTTTCCCCCTTTTATTTATTTATTTCGCTCAATCTTTAAAAAAATCTACATAGTAAATTACACAAACATCATGAAATGAAAAATCGATTTTGTTGGACTCCACATGTGGAGATCTACAAAGTATATATACAATATGGTATGCTTTTTAGTATAAAGTTTTTTCTTTGCGAAGGTTTTGTCTTTTCCTGTTTTTATTTATTTGGCTAAATCTTTCAAAATTGAGTCCAACAATATGGTATGCTTGATAACTTATACTATTATTTTAAACGTGGAATAATCCAACCGCCGTTCTCCCCACGCCGGTGCCTCCCGAGTCCATTGTCACACGGTGACACACAGATGATGGTGCATCGTGTGACGTGCCCGCTTTTGTCCTTGTACTATCGGTACAAAACCCCGGGGATGAACTTTGGAGCATCCATGCATGTCGGCCACTGCCCGTCGTACGATCTCTCTCTTTCCTCGTCACTCGTCAGGGCACGGGCTCCAACCAATGGCGCGGCGGACGAGGCCGCCGCGTTGATCCCCCGTCAACTCCGTACCCGCCAGACTTTGGGGAACCGTGCTCGCTCCAAAGAGAGCTTTTACCCTTTTGCCTCGGCAATTCTTGAGAACACGGTTGGGTTGGGTTGGCTCGATCAGTCCGTCGTCTCGTCACCAACCAATCACCATCTGCCGCATAGAGATAGACATGCAGGCCTAATTAACGTCCGTGAACACTCGTACGTTACTGTCCGTTTGTCGTAACGGCGGCTTAACGTTGTCACGTCATCACCAATTATCATGTCGATCACAACAGTAAACCACACACATGCAGATGCAGTCGCAGAAGCAATTAGAGCAAGAATTATTATGGAAAATATTTTCTTTTTAAAGATGATGGTGGAGGAAAAAATTATGGAGACAAAGGAGAAGCGGGTTGTAAAGTTTTTAGGATGGAAATTTTCTTAAGAAAGAACCAAAAACTCCTTTGAGATAGATAAGTAGAGGGTCCGTATTAAATAGAAAAGAGCTAACTATCAGATAGGTCGTCAGATGAAGAAGGCCGTAAAAGTGTTCCTTATCTTACAACCGACCTCGATTGGGTGGCTGTATTATAATACTTGCTCTTATATGCTCTTATACGTAGCACTCGTACGTGCACAGTCGATCTACGACCCTCCACCGAAGCCTTCAGATGAGATGGAGAGCACGAAAAATGGAGCTCACTTTAGTAGCACTAAATATGCTTATATATATTTTATTTATATAGTTGTTCAATCAAGGAAAGAAAAAAAATAGTTAACTTGGGTGGTGGCCACCGGCGCTCTCATCTCGCCCACACGCAAACGGGGGGCTTCCAGGCCGGCTGCTGCTGCTACTAGTAGTTTCTTTTCTACTACTGCTACTACACAACAAAATCTAAGGCCGACGCACAGCCAGAAAAACGAAGAAAAATGGCCTTGCCGTTGCCGTTGCCGTCGCCGGCGACGACGAGAGAAGACGTACATCTGGCCGCCGGGAACGGCGTGCTAGATCGTCCTGACAGACAAACATCCATCACACGGCCCATGGTCAAGAAACCGCCGTCCTGATCGACATGAAACGGACGTCGTCGATCGGTTGCCGGCCTCGATAGATCAGGCAAAAGGTTGAGCAGCACCGGCTCCCTGTCACCGCCACCGGCGGTCGTGGTGGTGGTGACGGAGTCGTCGGAGCTGATGGACGGCGTGCCCGGCCGCAGGAGGAGAGCCCTCCTGTCCCCCGCACCCGGCGGGGACCCGGGACCGAGTAAGCACAGCCCTAGGTCGCACGACGCCTCCGCCTCCACCTCCGCGAGCGGCGGCGGCGCCCAGCAACCGCCAGAACCCCCGCCCGTCCCGGCGGCGGCGGACTTCCGCACCCGTTTCGCCGTGGAGAAGGTGGACCAGCCGCCGGCGCGCTTGTTGTTGCCGCCGTGACCGCCGGCGGGTGGTGGTGGACCGTAGAGGTCGCCGCTCCCGGACCCGGTGATGCCGAGCTCCGGCAGCGGGCCGATGGCGCCGCCTCGCAGCACCGTGTCGACGGCGGCCTGGCACAGGTGCCAGTTGCCGGTGCCTAGCAGCCCCACCGCGCCGTGCACCGGGTTGATGGTCCGCCCTGCCGCCTCGTACAGCAGCGACTGGAACAAGGCTGCTTGCGGTTCCATGAACAAGAGAGACTGATAAGCAGGTAGCTCATGAAAGGGAGATCGACAAGGACGACGGCGGGAACGGAAGGAAGCATGTATATATACCAGGGCGGTGCGCGTCCGGGACGGCGGAGATGAAGGAGAGGAGGCCGGCGCGGCCGAAGAACTTGGCGACGAAGACGGTGGCGTGGCCCTGCGCTTCGGCGGCGTCGATCCACTGGAGACAGGGGCGCAGCACGCAGGTCTCGCTGCAGCCCTTGCGTAGCACCCGGCACCCGTTGCAGCTCATCCTTCTACTACTACTACTACCGTCGTCGTCCCACCGGCTTCTGATCTTGGCACTACCAAGCTCATACACTCGCCGCCGCTAAAGCAGTCTCCTCCTAGCTAGCTAGTGCTAGTGCTCCTACTAGTAGCTATACTAGGCTAGAAGCTCTCTCGATCTGCCACTGCGAAACCGGAACGAAGAGAACGGCAGGTTCGCTGCCGGGGAAGGAGATATATAGGCAGGCATAGGGTAGCGTAGGCTGCGAGAGAAGGGAGGTGGAGCAACCAACCATGGTTGATTAGGTAACCAGAGGGTTGGACCAGGGTCAGAGGTCGGGCCCGCCAGGTGGTGTGGTGCGGTGACCGGGGGAGGTGTGTGTGTGTTGTCGTGCGATGCGAGGAAGTTCCAAAGTCCTGGGGTGCGCGGGGGCGGCTCTCCGTGTCTCCGCGGCCGGTCGGGCACCCGCGGGCCGTCGGATCGCATCCTGCCTGTGCCTGTGACTGGCCCCTGCGGTGCGGGGCGTTCGTTCCGGGGCGCCGCGCCGCACGTCGTCGCGTGGTGTGGTGGGCGGTTTGCCGCTTCTGCCCTCCCCCTCCCCACGATTAGCTGAATGGGACCGCGGCGGGGGTGCGGACAGAGACGGGTGGGGGTGCTCTGGATTCGCGTGTCGGGCCAGCCCCGGTGCGTCTGACTCAGCGTGCCGTGGACCCTTGCGGATTCGCCCCCAAATGCCCGCTGATCGCGACGCACTCTCCGATCCTCTTCTCTTCTCTTCTGGTGCGGCCGGGGTTTATTTACAAGGAAACTTCCTGCGCATGGATTAGTTTTTTCCCCCTCCTTCCTCTCATCAGATGCCGGGTGCGCGATCGATCGATCGACACATGGCAAAGAGAGCTGTAATCTTTTGCCTCGACCTCCTTGTTGCGAGGTGAAACGAGCTGTAATGTATGTGTAAATCTTATCTGCGTGCCTGCAGCTGCGCATGGTAAATATCATTCCTCCGGCGCTACCTAAGGGCCGGGGATCGAGGGGACACCAGCTCCTTTTTTTTTCAATTTTACTACTACCTTGTGATGTTATTATCCAGACAAAATAAGCTCTGTGTGTGGGCGCGCGCTGGGTACTGCCACCTGGATGGCTCTAGCTCAATGTTATCGATCGACCTGTGCAAGCTGGAGTATACAATCTAATCATCTAATTATTATTTATATTGGCAATCGCAGTTAAACATTTGGATGCTCTACTCTAATAACACTAGTTTATATAACTCTTCACTTCATTGTTGTAGCTTCTTGTTTTCACAGCTTGCCTAAGATGTAAGAAGAGAACATATATAGATTTACATCTCCTCCTAGTCACCGTTAGCCTGTAACTCAAAAAAGATAGATATGTCTTCTGCCAAAAAAAAAAAAAAAAAAAAAGAGGATGTCTTGCTAGCATTCTAGAAGAACTATGATGGGTTTGTTTTAGTTTGACCCCTATGTATAGTATTATATACTTCATCTCAAATTACAAGTCATTCCAAGATTTTTGGAGAGTTAAAAGTATCTCAAGTTTCACCAAATTTATATGGTAATATAACATTCATGATGTAAGCTAAGTATCGTCATTAGATTGTTTATTAATTATATTTTCATATTCGTCTATTCAATGTCATAAATTTTTTATGTCAAGGGGGTTGCGCAATGGCAAAGGCCATTGGTTGGTGGGCTCCCACCCGGGGTTCAAATCTTGGGTGCGATACTTTATCCTGTATTTATTTCGGGATTTTCCGGCGTTGTGCATTAAGTGGTAGGCGACGTCCCGTCGATTAGGTGGTGACTTCGAACTTCAAGATTTGCAATTTCAGTCCTTGGAAGGTGCTCATAGGGGGTAGGGTTTTGCGTACGTGTGTTCATAGGGGTGAGTGTGCGTGCGTGTTGAGCGTCTGCGTTATGCTGTGTAATCTCAAAAAAAAATTGTCATAAATGTTTATAATTTTATCTATTTTTTTTTGTCAAACTTGAGATGATTTAACTCTCAAACGTTCTTGGATCTCTAGAACTTTAACAGGCTCCTCTAGTACTTTCTCAATTCATCAACGTGTTTTATTATTGAGAATTCATTAACACGTAGAACCCAAAACTATAGTCATCTATTTTTTTGTTACATATTTATCTATCGATATCGATACCATCAAAAATAAAGTGATGAACAGTGCCAAGTTATAGTTAAGCTACATACAATTTTGAATTTGTGCTAGGTCTCTAATGAAGTCATTTACTTTATCTATATCTATATCTATATCTATATCTATATATTTGTTGTCCCTATCTATTTCTCTATTGTGTCTATCTATATCTATATCTATGCCCTCTATGTTTGATATAATTAGGTTAATATATCTAGAGCAAAATGCACACTCGTCCCACCTTTTTTTACAAAGGCCCATCGCCTTTAAAAGTGCAGTTTTGGGTCCATTATCTTTGTTTGGGATTCACCGGAGGTCCAAATCTATCTAAAAGCGAGGTTGAAAAACCCTGCCCCATGCCCCAATTTTTCTGTTTTTCTTTTTCAGAATTACTCAAAACATGAAAATTCAAATACTTGCAGCATGAAAGTTACTCAAAATTAAAAGCTCTACAAATTTCATTTTTGGACTAACAGTGGAGAGTTTCTTTCCTCTAACTACACGATTAATTAAAAGCTCTACAAATTAAAAGCTCATTCATTTTGGCCTCACCTCCCTCTAACTACATGAACAATGGAGAGTTTCTTTCATCTACTTCCTTTTTTTTCTCTCAAACTGTGCTAACAGCTTACTCCACGAGTAGTGTCTAGCGATGATGGACGTGGAGTCTAGTTTCGATACGTATTGGGTCGCGCCCAACATATCTTTTATGTGATCTAGAATTATACTGTAATCCGTGTTTATACGAGTCAGAACAGCTCGCACGGAGTTCAATTCGTATTGGGTGCCGTTGCAACTTTAGGAACACATTCGCTATAGTATACTCCTATTGATGAAATTATGTGCCGCCACAACCACAAGCTCAAAGGAAATTAGGAAAAGTTGGACAATCAGGCTCTACTTATAATAGTTGCTCCCCAACAAATAATGGCCTCATCCTAACTCCTGGATGCATTGAATCTAAAGCATGTAAGCAGAGCAAAGCCCTCGATCACCTCCAACTTTTGCGGCTTTCTTTTACATCCCTGCATATTTCTATGCCCTCTTGGCCGCCGGAGGTGGTTGTTTCTTGCACGTAAACCCTCTCGATGACTCGATCCGATCGATTTCCCGAGAATTTTTCAAGGCCTGCACGCAGCCTTTTTGCCCCTTGGGAATATTTTGATCGAGCCCGGCCGCAACTTGCGAGGGCATCTACTCGTCCTTTTCTGTCGCCGCTGTCATTCCCCTCAGCGCTAGCTGCTGCAGTTTGCGTTCATTCTGCGTTCCGCCTGGAGGCAACCAGGGGCGCATCGGCATCGCAATCGCATCCGCTCGATCGGCTTCGGGCCACCGCGCGGATCGATGTGACACGGCGAAGGCGATCTTCCCATCGGCTGGTGGGCGGTGGCGGCTGGGTGCTACTAGGTGCTGTGGCTGGTGTGGTGCCGTGGAGCGGTGCGCGCACTGACGTTTAGCGGCGTCCGCCGTCCGTCCGCCGAACCTTATCTTTCGCTGGACTACGAATTTTGTTGCACCTGATCGATCGATTCGATTAATCCATCCTCGATGCAGATAGGCTGAGGATGAGCTTGCTTTATTATTAATTTATAAGTGCTATTATTTTTTACTCCTATATTTTATTTTCTGCATAAAACTTTGTAGGAACACCGCGCCAGATGTTCGTACGTACGGCATGTTTATGATGGCGTGGCTAGATCGTGCGCATACACTCACTATACCTTGGTGGAATCGTAAAAGCTATTCGAATTTTGGACCGGCTCTTTGCTTGGGCTAATGTAGTGCCCATCTTTTTCTTGATTGATGGCGATTTTTCAACGGCTAAAAGACTAAGCTCTACCGGCTAATACTAGGAGGATCGAGGCTTCTTTCTTTCTTTCTGCCCAAGGAAAGGAAGTGGGTTAAATCTAGGGAAAATCCTATGCACATCATTTTCTCATATAGCTAGCTAGCCCACCATGGTGCACTTTATTATAATTAATTGACCACTTAGAGACTGTTTGGTTCCAGGGACGAGGGACTAGAGACTAATATGGACTAAAAAAATGAGTCGCTAGCCCCTCGAAGAGTCTATTAGAGTAGTGACTAAATGAGACTAAAAAATAGTCTTTGGTCCTCCTTATTTGGTAATTTAGGGACTAAATGAGACTAAAATTTAATCTCTAGTCTCATTGAAACCAAACCGTGCCTATCTCGGTATTGGGAGGAGGCTTCGGCACTATCTGCGTCCATTGATATATAATTGAGATACTTTATTATTAGTATTTTTTTCTTTACTTTTTCGGCGAGAAGAGAGCAAAATTAAGTAATAAAGCTAGCTAATAGAATATAGAATTAGATAATAATAATTCAGTTGGTTACGATAAAACATGTCAATATATACGGGTTTAAATCTTTGACTTGATATGAACACTTGTATTTTTATGAAATTATTTTAGGAGTGGTGACGCTATTCTTTCCGATCCAAGGTAGTTAATATGTAGGGGAACTCACTAATCTTGAGATATGCCGATTTAGTCTTTTTAGTACTCATAGAGAAGAGTGTGTGCACATGGATTCATATAAGTTAGTGTGCATATGCATGTATGTGAGTGTCTAAATTTGTCTGTGATTTGCAGGAAAAAGCTAAAAGTGTAATAGCTTACATATTTGGCATAGCGGTGGTTGCAGTAAAAAAACACTATAAGTGTAGTTTATAGATATGCAAATTTGACATAGTTTTAAGTAAAAAAAATGACAATCAATAATAAGTTTTTGACTATCGGGTGTTTAGGACTGCTCCATAAACTCGCTTTAGAAATTCTACCATGGAGTAGCTCTACAAACTTGAGGTTTTGTAGAGCACCTCTTTAGCTGATCTCACATGTTCACCATTTTTTCTCGAATAGGGTGCATGGAGTTGAAACCGATTTGGCTAAAAAACACGAAACATAACTTAAATATTGTGAAGCGGAGCAGTTCAAACATCCCCTATATAAATAAGAGCAACTCCAACAACGTGGCTAGATTTAATGCTAAATTTTATTATTTAGTCATTTTGTAAAAATAGAAAACTTGTTAAAAATGAAGAGTTCCACAACAGACTTGCTATTTTACAAAGTTAAATAACAAATGGCTATGATCGACCACGTCTGGCCCTCAAGATTTTAGGGATAAAATGTTTGATATTTTACAAAAACCATGTGGCACACGTGCATGGGTGTTGACAAGTCGGCTCTCGGTGCGTACTAAAATTAACCCGTAGTACACATGCAAATTCTGGTTGCTTCAAAGAGGTTTATGGAGAAACTTGCAGCAAGTGTGGTTAGCATATCTCTCTAGATCTGCCTGCCTATGAAAAAGGCAACGGAATTAGTGCTTGCTAGCTAGCTACTACTGTATTCTCAGTTGACACCTGAACAGTCACACGGTAGTACTGTATCAAGGAATCCTGTGCCGTACGAGCACGACATGACTAAGCAGAAGCTGTGATCATCTAGCTCTTCTCCACGAGTATCACGGTAGCCTGCGCACGGACGGACGGACGGAGGTACACGAGGGTACGACCAGTCGGCCTCCGCTGCAGACTCTCCTCCCTCCACTACCGCAAAAGCACAAGTGTGGTGTGTGGCCGTGTGGGGCGTGGCACGAGGCATTATTGCCGAGCCCACAAAAGCCGGCATCATTGCAACCGCGATCTTGTTGCAACTAGCTAGCTGGTTTCATCATCTAATTAATCTGTTGTTCCAAAGAACGGAGGAGATATAGAAAAACTATGATGGATCGGAGAAGATAAAACGCTCAGGACAAGAACGAAAGCATCGATAGCCTTTTTATTAGTGTGGATGAAAAATCTCTCACAGTACATACACAGTGACACAACCCAACCTACCTAGCCCAGCTAACAAGTTAAGCAAGTGCATCCGGCCAGGTGGCCGCGCTAGCCTTGGATCATTGAATGCGACCACACACTTTTCCTTGTGAGGGCGAGCGCACACTCCCTCGATCCCAAAATAAACGTCATTCTCGGAAAAATAAATGTCATTCTCGTTTTTCAGAAGTTAACGTTTTTAAAATAACGATAATTATATATTAAAATACTATAAATATTTATGCTAAGTAATTAGTATCATCGAAAAAGTCTTTAAGTCTAGTTTTTAACAAATTTATTTGAAAATTAAATGATGCACATATTTTTCTACAAACTTAGTCAAAGTTGAGAAAGTTTGACCGGCACGCTTCCCATAACGTCGTTCTTTTTGGGACGGAGGGAGTAGATGAGATGGGATGGATCGCGCGGGGACAACCATATAATCAGGGCAAGGACCGGCCGGCGGTCGGGGGCAAGTTGAGGCTGGCGGGACTGAAGCAAGGAATCATATAGTGCAGCTAGAGGATCGAACAAGAGTTGCTACTACTAAATTAATCCCTGCTTGGTTTTATAGATCAGAGACTACATGAGACTAAAAATTCGTCTGCAGTCCCTTCCAAGAGTCTATTGAAATAGGGACTAAATGAGACGAAAAATTAGTCCCCTCATGTTTGGTAATTTAGGGACTAAATGTGACTAAAAATTAGTCCCTAATCCCTTGGTAACCAAACAGACCCATAGTGTGCGGCTATATATATGACCTGCTGAATGCAAACTCACGCAAGGAGAATTAGATTGTGTATATGGTTTCCAAAGTCAGAAAATTTGATTGTGTATAATATGGTTTCAAAAAAATAAAAAAAATTGCTAAGCACATATGTCACATGCTTGCTCAACTTAGCAATGGCACGCTCATTTTAGTCGTTAAAGAGATTGTAATCGCTATGTGCAACATGCCGTGCACGTTGTGCCACCGCGACACGAGACACCCCCCAAGGGGCGCTCCCGCTCCTCGTGTGTTGTGTGTGTCGTTTGACACGCCTCCCATGTAGATCTCGTTTCTTTTGACAAGAGAACCGTGCACATAAGTAACCGAGGCGGGACAAGTACGGCGGACATTGATCCTGGTCTGTTTCCTGATGCCGGAGTACGTCTCTAATTTTTGTGGCCCATTCAAGATTTACAACGCTTTGGAGTTTGGGCCGCTGTTGGTATAGCTTAGCCCGTCACACGTTGCTGAAGGAAAAAAAAAGGGCTCAATTGTTCAGAAACAACATATCCTAAGTGATTCTTCCCTGCAATCCTAAGTGACTAGAAAAATGGCGCGGCGTTGCCGCGCCGGCCGATGTCCGTCTTTATGTATCCAGAAGCTGAGTAGAGAACTCAAATGTTTAGCCTAGATATAACTCTTTGCAAATCCTCAAATTTTTTCTTGTTCAATTTTGGTAAGTAATTTGACTGAGTTAGCCAAAGGTGTTATCCCAGAGGATCAAATGGGTAAAAGAATTTTTATATGGCAATACATCAATGTACAGTGAAAGAGAAACAGCGCAGTTCACTAACAGTTTAAGAACGGCCAAAGCTGGAAGGATTCTGATGGATAGCATTGATCCCAGCACCGGTCATAAGAATAAAGAGATGAATGGTTTAACACTTAACACATAGACTGTGCTAAAATTTAGGGCTCCAATTTCACCGATGATTTCAGTAAACTACTATACCTTTCACCAAATAGCAGTGGTTCATAGCATTGGTTGCTGCAGAGTTGTCTCTTACCTCTAGAAGACGAAATAGATGGATCAGTACATAGAAATACAATTGTTATAATTGAAGAAACAACATTCTTTAAAATTATTCTAACACGTTTTTTTTTTAGATAAAGGAAAATATATTTCGGCTTCAGTCATCGAAGATGCATCAGACCAACAAAATTACAACTGAATTACAGGTTAAACAAAGTCACCAAAAAACACTTGGTGCACCTAAAAAGAAAAAAAAACGATAACTCATCCACCATTGGAGACTTCGGATCCTGGCAAGCAGCATAAGGCCTCGTAAGCGTGTGCGATGAACCGCCACCTTACCAAGGGATCTTCCACAAACGACATCTCCAACGAGAAAATGCCATCCAAGGACGCCATCGCCGCCCACCCAATCGGTGTTGGTTTTCACCCGTAGAGATCCACTTGAAGAAAAGACGGCGCCTCCAGCGAGGAAAGTGGCGCCCTCAGGCGTCACCGCCGTCATAAACAATTATTCTAACACGTGATGAACAACATTGTCCATGAAAAGAACAATGGTACGTATAGAGGAATAGTGTAAGAGAAACTTCTATAGACACCTGCTAATGGGAATACCTGATGCTCCCAACTCCTGTAAGTGTGTTCCTTATCCTGCAGAAATATTTGAATCAATTAGCAATAAACTATATCTGTTGGTTGGGTACAAAACACATAGATGACCCTGGAAAAATTTGTCTCAGCAAGTCATACCTTTTTTGATTGATGTATTTGCACATTTGCACATATCCTTGTACGCAGGGATTAAAACTCCTTAGTTGAGATATTCACACATGAAATTGGAGAGAGATCCATCTGGAATTGTTATGTCTGTACTTAGGCTTTACATATCTTCAAATAAAAATAAACATTGACTCATGATTATAAAATAAAATTATAGGATCATCATAGTAAAGTTTTAAGTGTAGTGTGCTTCAATATTAACAAAGTCAGATTAAACCATTTGTAGTATTTCCTTATATACAATATTCTTAGTGATTTTTCCACATGTTCCATCTGGATTTTCTATCAATATTTTCAAACCATTTCTACTTCTCACTCGTGATATTGCGACATATAGTTGCCCATGTGTAAATACTGGTTTTTTTAAGTATACTCCTACGTTTGATAAAGTTTGTCCTTGGCTTTTATTTATAGTCATAGAATAACAAACTTTTATGGGGAATTGGCGTCGACATAAGGTAAACGCCAGCGATTTCCTCGTGTTGTTAAATTTATTCTAGGTATATATGTTGTTTGCCCACTATGTGTCCCCTGTTATTATCTTAGCTTCTATAACATTGTCTCCTAAATTAGTAATTATCAATCTTGTTCCATTACATAGGCCTATACTTTGATTAAGATTTCTCAAGAGCATTATAGGAACACCGGCTTTGAGTCTCAATCTATGACATGGAAAATTATTTGCATTTAGAGTATTGAGGTATTCGGTAGGGTAAATATATTAGCATCATTACAAGTGTCAGTACATTTTGATATAGTATCTGCACTTAAATATTCCTTTTCCATGGATGGTACTAGGTTAAGCATGCAATCATTGATTTCATCAACAATCTCATTTGTTGTTGCTAGAATTGCTCTATCCTTGAGATATTCAGGTTGGTTAAACTTTGTTTCGAAATCTGGATATGTAGATTGAATTAAAGCTTCAATTTTGTTCCCTGTTGTATTTATCAGTAAATCCTCTGGCACTTCAACTATAATGGAGTCTGGATCTGAGTCTCCGTCAATATTGTATCCATGTGTAATAGTTCCATTTCCAGTGCCAAGTATCCAATTGTTGAAATCGTTTAATTCTGTATATTCTAAAGTATGTGTTTCTATTTTTTGTAAACGCATATTTTGATGTAGATATAATCTCTTGACATGGTTCCAAAGATATGATTTAACTAATGAAGCGCTTATGATTTGCGACTTTGATGCATTTTCAATAACAGGTAATATCTGTTTGGATCTCCACCAAGAACAACTACTTTTCCTCCAAAAGGTAACTGAGAAGCTTTTGTATTATTTTCAGATAGTATATCTCGTAATGATCTATCAAGAGCTTCAAAGCATTGTTGATTTGTCATCAACGCTTCATCCCATATAATCGCAGCAGTTTCTGTAAGTAGTTCAGCAAGTTTTGTGCCACGTTTTATATCGCATATTGATAATTCATCTATGTCAATTGGAATTCGAAATCTTGAGTGGGTAGTGCGTCCACTTGGGAGCAACAAAGAAGCGACAGCTGATGAAGCAACTGTTAGAACAATTTTTCTTTGTGCTCTTAGATATGAGATGATTGTTTTCCACAAAAATGTTTTGCCAGTTCCTCCATGGCCGGATATGAAAAAGAAATTTGGTTCTTTACTTAAAACACTATTGACTATGCAGTGGAAAGCATGTTTTTGTTCCTTGTTTAATTGTAGGTACAAAGTATTTGCTTCTTCTTCTAAAGTGTTTACATTATAATTCAATTCTTCTTGAATAAGTATATTGTTCTTTGTTGATATACATTGCATTGATTTTTTAGGTAGTTTATAGTTGTTTATTGTAGTCCCATTTTTTGTCAAAATTTCTTCTATTTCTCCCGGTAATAGATCTTGTAATTCTGTATCTGTGGGGGAATATTTTATTGGATAGTACCTCAAAATTAGATTTTTCTCAATGTCATCAATCATTTTCCTCCAATTTGTGTCATAAAATTTTCTTTCGTCTTGCAAATTGCAATATACTAGTATCGTTGTGAATAAGTATCGTAATTGTGAAGCTGTTGCCCAATTTATAGCTTCGTCAAATGTTTTGTACCATTCATTGTCATCGTTTAATAAGCCACGTGCAGCACATGCCTCTTTAAAAGTTTCGTATACAATACCATTGTATGTTCTTATATCCTTGTAATATTTTGCTCCTTTGACAATCATTAGTAACATACGAAGATAAAGGCGTTCTCCTTCTATTGGGTTTACATAATATATACGTCCTATTTGAAATCCATGTTTTCGTTTAATCCATTTTTTATTCAGTTTATCCCATCTCCAATATTGAGGGAATTCACAATATGTAAGGTCTCTAGCTTCTTGATAATTCTTGTTAGCTTCAAACCATTCTGTAAGCATTGTTTTTCTATTTTTAGGATCTTCAATAATACTTCGCAGTTTTGTATTTTTAGTAAGTTTCACTGTGTTCATTAAAGGTAGATGAACAGGTAATCTCTCAACTGGAGGCCAATGATAATGTATATCAAAGCCAAAAAGTCTCCATAGCGCATCTTGCTCACATAGATATCTACAGTCTAGATATTATTTTATTTCATCTATATCGTTGGTTTCTTCGTTTGTAGGTGGATCTTCACATTTTCTTATACGTTCAAAGATAATCTTTGCTTTATCTGGTCCTTTGTTAACATATTTGCATAGATATTTTAAGAGTTTACTCTTATTTACATATTCAACATTTATATGTGCTTGATATTTCTTGAGGATGGATAAATTATATGGCACAAACCCATTTGTTATCTAAGTTGTGATTCTCTCTATGTATGTATATTTTGTATCTCGGCGCTTGTATAGAGTAAATCCATTTTCAGTAAAATTAGTTTCTTCTTGGAATTCTTTTGGACAATATTTTGAGCATTTTCCTTTCTTCATGCATGGACAATTTTGGTTTTTTTCGCCACATGGTCCATGCACCATATGTTCAGATACAAGAACATAACCTAAAGGATCTTCGCTTGGGTTTGGTATTTCAGCAGAAATCCATGAGTCTATTACTGTAGGTGTTATGTCTTTTTGACTTTTATCTAGCCAAACTAAAATATGAACATGTGGCAATCCTCTTTTTGAAACTCTATTGAATATAAAATGGCTAATATAGGAGCAAAAATTGTACCTGATCGTTTTATCTTGGAGTAATTGTTGTAGTTTCATATGGAATACACGAACTATTATGTCAGGTCTATCTTTAGGGTATTCACCTTTCAAAATGGTTGTGGTTATTTCCGGCCATTTGGGATTACATGTAAATGTTATAAACAGATCTGGAGGTCCATATACACGACAGATTGCTATGCCATCATGATAATTTTGTATCATATAACGCCTTGATCCGGTATGGCTTGATGGCAGCAATACTCTTTTTCCTATTTGATTTCTTTGACTAAATCCTTTCTCTACTGCATCGAATATGCCTTGTAGATATTCAACTCTTAGTTTGTCTTGGTTTCTAGCAACATACATTAGTCTATCTTCATCTTCCATCGCACGTGCATCTACTATTGCTTGTTTTGATAACCTTCCATAGCATAGGTAAGGGTTTGGTTGATTTGGCCTAAAATGCATATGATATTATAAAATTCATGCAATGTAACTCTGGTTCTTTTTTTCTTTTGGTATTAGTATTAGTTTTTCCTGTATGGTAAGGAATACCTAGTTGAAAACCCCTTTCTCCATATGGAAATAGTAAAGGGTATTGTAATGGCATATATGCTGGATGGAATATAGATATACGTTGGAGGCCTCTACTTTTGTTATTAACAATGATATCTCGTTTGTAATTTTCTAGGTTTAATTCACCGACTACTAGCATTGCTAGTTCCTCTGTATTTGGCATTTCATATTGTATTGGATCACCTTTATTTGCTCCTATGATATGAATGCTTATGTCTATTCCTTTGTGTTCTTCAAAGGAGGTCACGGGCACGGCGAAATGTTTTTACTAATGGATTGTGATGGTCGAGCATTTCTCTAGTCCTTGTACTATTAAAGGATTCATATCATTCTCCTCCTGGATATTCTCTAGTTAAAGCTCGTATCCTATTTTCAATCTCATTTTTTGTGTCAAAGATATATAACTCAGCAAACTTTGGTATATTATCTGGTTTAGGGAGTAAAGATCCTATCCGATGGTGTATTTGACCGTTTATACGAAATACATAAGGAACTTCACCTTTGTTTATGTTGTTATCGATATTGCCACCCATTGATGTAAATGAAAATAAACTATTATATTGCCTTATTTTCTGTAAAAAAAATGCTTAGATAAAGGCTCCTCTCTATTAGTAAGTAATCTTGAAAGAAATAGTGGTGGTTCTTTAAATGGTGGTATTTTTATTAGTCCATATCTACAGCAGTTTGAGTACATTATTTCTTTTCTTTTTCTTGTGTCTTTACGATTTTGTTCATGAAACCAAAATATTGCATTGCAATATTTGCAATTGTATTCTGGTAGACCTAGGTATGATCTCTCTGTATAGGTTTCCTTTAGATGCTGAATATATTCTGATGTGAATGATACCATGCCATGAGAAGAGGACAAATAAGCATGACTGAGTTCTGTGTCTAAGCAATGCCGTTTGAGTGCTACTTGCATGTCATAGCTATTTTGATCATTTCTTTTCCTTTTCTTCTCTTGTATTTTTTGCAGTCTTTGTTCTCTCTTTTTTTGCAATCTGGATTTGCGTTACTTGTAGGTTGCATTGGATTTTTCCTTTTTCTATAGACCATTTTAATATTAATACAATATCTGAATATGGGATATATATCACTATAGAATTTATAAATATGGGATATATATCAATATAGAATATATGAATATGGGATATATCAATATACAATATTTGAATATGGGATCTGTATCAATAGAATATATGTATATATGGGATCTTTATCAATAGAATATATGAATATGGAATAAACAAAAATCAGTCAGTAGCTATATTGAAAATTCAGAATACGTGGGAAAAATAAAACAAAATGAATATCTTAGATGCAAGCTGTTGGGAGAACAAATTCTACTAAAATATATTGAGTCTTGTCGGTGGTGGATTGTAGTACCTGTTTGACTTCGGCCCTTTCGGTGGCACCGGCGATTTGAGCGGTGTCGAGCCAGCAGCGGGGGCACGCCACAGAGGCCTGCGTAGCTGCAGCAGGCAGGGCCGCACAGAGGCGTCTCCGACTGACCTCGATGCGGTGGCGTGGAGCAGGTTTTGGGAGGCGGATGGGGAGAGGGTTCGAGGCTTCGAGCTATTGAACTGGAGCACGTGCAGCTGTCCTGGGGAGGCGGAAGATGGAGAGGGATCGAGCTATGGAGGCGAAGCAGGAGGAGGCGCGCAGCAAATTTACAGATTGCGAAGAGCCGTAAAGGAATGGGGAAGAAATAGAGATAAGGACGGTTCGTAAGCACGGGACGACGGAGAAGGCTCGTGCGTATTGTGGTCTAACCTGTTGCACGGCGTTCGATATCTATCCAACGATCGAGAAATTCCCGCTGACGTGGCCCAATGGATGGCCCGAGCTTGGGCCCTGCTTTCGTCTTGTAGAGATTCTTCAGGGCACTCACCATTCTGGAGAAAGAGAATTCAAGAAAAGAAATGAAATAAACCTAGACCTTAATAAAATCTGAGATGACTCTGCCCCCTGCCACCATAGAGAGACTATAGACTAGACCAGATATCTTTGCTTTCAATTCAAGAAAAAAATCATGTTTAGAACCACTGGCCTCTCTAGTGTCACTGTCGACCTCAGCTTCACCACTAGAGGAAACATCAAGCAGTTTTAGCTCAAAACACAGAGCTAATGCTTCCCCTGCAGCAATCCCCACAGCACGGTCCTCTGCTTCAAGAAGGCTACAGAGAAATGTAATTGGCCTACATGCAGAACATATAGTTTCATGAGCAATTTGACATATAACAGAGAACATATAGTTTCATGAGCAATTTGACATATAACAGGGAATAGTGATTGAGAGAGCTTTCACTAACTCTTTACAAGAATCAGCATTTCTTCTAGATGAACCAACAGTTGTTAAAAGAAATGCCCATGCAGATACAGCAGCTGCTAACAAAGGAGGCTTTGGTTAATGCCAACCTGTAAACCACAGCTAAAATAATTAAGCTTAGAATAAACTGGATGCCATAGTTTCTTTTTATTACTATACAAAAAAATGGTGTTCAGTTAGCCTTACATTTGATCCTGATTTTGGATGGATCACAGCCCAGATGCCTTTCAGAGTTAGCTGGGTTTCAGCAAGATCAGTTGCACCAACAAATTTAGCTGGGTTTCAGCAAGATCAGTTGCACCAACAAATGTGACAACTGCTAAGCACTCAAGTGCCTAAAATAATTCAGTTTAACTTCACTAGACCGAAGTGCAAATAAATTTGATAGAAAACACACAAAAAAGGAGAGAAATTTTCAACATACAGAGATCATCTTTGGTGCATCAGGCCAAGTTTGGAGAATTTTTCTTTGAGACTAAAGGCAGGAGCTCTGCCGCTCAATTAAGACGATAGAAATTTATTTACAAGAAGGGTAGCCAAGTATGGTGCAAGTGCACCCGAAAGGCCAACCCATCCACACGACGCGGAAGAGCACCCAACCGCCATGAGTCATCGTTGCCAAGCATGATTGCAAAGCAACCCGCAACTCCGACTTCCCATGGCGCACCCCGCATGCAGACCAAACGAAAAACAAAACAGCCAACCAGCAGCGAAAGGCCGGAACGGGTCATCGTTGCCCGCCTCTCCGACTTCCAAACCTGAACCTCGGCCCCTCTCGGTTCTTGCTCAATTTCCGCAGTTGCACCCGGCCGACAAAGAAAAGGGGTTCGCCTTGTGTCATCGTTGCCAAGCCACGTCCCCCTAAACGCAGCAGCTCCGACTTCGCGCCACGAACTCCCCTCCACACGCACACCGGACGGCGAAGAAGAAGGGCATCAAACCAAGACGGCGCCGTGTTCGGACGAAGGAGCGACGCCGCCGTGAAGGGGATGATGTTGGAACACCACCGCCGCTTCGTCAAGATGGACGGGGCTTTCGCCCAAAGGAATCGGGAGCACGACGCCCTCAACGAGGGGAAGCGACGCCCAAAGGGTGTCGCCGCCGCCAAACTTTCGCCAAGATAACCCTAGTATACCGCCCGCCGTAACTTCGGGCAATGCCGTTCGTCGTCGTCGTCGTTGCTCGGCGTACCACAGGACCCCATCCAGAGGGGCATCAACGCGCCAGCTGCACGCGGCAACCGCGTAGTTGCGACGACACCGCCACCCCTCCGGCCCGACCCCCAGAACCGAGCCTCAACTTGCAGCGTGTGTCACCACCGTTGCACGCTGAAGCCCATGGAGGCCCCGTCGCGCGGCCTAGCACTCACCGGGCCAACGTAGCCGGCCACCACCAGCCGACGTAGGCCACGCGCAGACCATTGCCGTGGGTGCCGCCTCAACACCGGAGACCACGGACCCGGAAAGAAGTCCAGGTCCCTACCATCGCAAAAAGCACCCACCATGGCGGCACCACCAGCCCCCCCGACTTGGGGGCGCCGGATCCGCCGCCCGAGGCCCCAGACGGACCCGGGCCCCGCCGGCACCACCGGGGAGGAAAGGAGGAGCGTCGACATGGAAGATCCCGCGCCGCCAAATCCCTTGCCCCGCCTTCAGCCACAGGTCGGCGCCGCCGCGGGGAAGACGAGCCCGCCGAGCCCCACGCTGACGGGCCGGCGAAGCTTCCCGGGATGTCCGCGCCGCCAACACCACCGGAGGGGAACGGGCGGGGCCGCCGCCGCCCGTCTGGCGGGGGCGCTGCCTTGCCGGGCGCCCGCCCTCCTCGCGGCGGCCGAGACGAAGGGGGGGGGGGGGCTAGGGTTTTCCTCCGTGTCGCCCGCGTGGGGGCGACGCGGGGGAGACTTTTCATCCAGTTTGAGGATTCTCAAGAGCTATGGATGCGACTCGCCCATTATTGTGTGCAAACTACTTCCAGCACCTAGTGTAATTGCCAGTAAACCGTGCAGGTACAAAATGAAGGGAAAAAGGACCATTATGAGCATATCACATATTCTGCTGCAGCGAAAATTACTATATTTGGAGAAGAATACTAACCAATGCAGCGACAAGCTAGACACACCTCCTTTGTAGATCCTTTTCTAATTGAATTGGTGAACTGGCCCAATAGTGTGACATATCTGTAAAGAGGAAAACAACCCATCAGTTAAAGTTGACACAAAGAAGGATCCCATTTCCCCCGCAAACTATAATTGTGAAAGCATAAAGGTAAGGTACAGATATTGCGTGAGGCCTATTCGAGCATTTTTTTTTTTTTTTTTTGATAATGGAAATAACATTCCGGCCTCTGCGGTAACGCACACAACCAAAAGTCTCTGCGTGACCACACACAGCCAAACCTATTACAAAAACTAAGAATATAAAAACTTTAGAACATGAAGATATGTGTACTAAAGATCTGGTACATCAAAAAAAGAAATGAGTTTACTACTCAAGATAGTGCTAAAATATCGTTGTCGCTTCATGGCAGTCTATCGAATCAGAACATGTAGAAATGTAAAACTCAAATAACTCCAAACCTTGCCACACTTCCGAATTTCACACAAAAGAAAACTTGTCATGAGAACAAAGAAAAAAATATACCAATAAAGGAAGCAAGATAATAAAAGATATTCTCTTCCCCTAACACATAATTTTAGGAACATCAACTGAACATCTAGGCAATGCATGGAGTTACTGCCAGGAGAAAATGTATCGTAGCGGCTACCAGTGTTCACTTCCGAAATAGTAAGTTGTTTTGCATAATTGCATTGTTTGACATTTTGGCTACAACATGAATAAGTTGATAGCCAAGCAACATGAACATTAACACCTCTGCAAACCCTGGATGGTTAAGGCTATGCAATTTGTAACCAAGCACATTGTGCCACCGCGACACGAGACACCCCTAAGGGGCGCTCCCGCTCCTCGTGCGTTGTGTGTGTCGTTTGACACGCCTCCCATGTGGCTCTCGTTTCTTTTGACAGGAGAACCGTGCACATAAGTAACCGAGGCGGGACAAGTACGGTGGACATTGATCCTGGTCTGTTTCCTGATGCCTGAGTGCGTCTCCTTTAATTTGTGTGGCCCATTCAAGATTTACTATGCTCTGGGGTTTGGGCTGCTGTAGGTATAGCCCAGCCCGTCGAGCGCTGCTGAAGGGTAAAAAATGGATTCACGTTCATAAAAATTGGCTCAATTGTTCACAAATAATTACTCTTCTGGAGATTGGAGAAAATATCTATGTTGTTGACAAACATCATATATTCCACGCTATATACCAATATCCATGAGCCAGATGGATCTGTACAATTGTAACATTGTTATTGACTGATCAGGATCACCTTTGCTGCGCATGCAGAGGAAATACTAGACAGTATAGGCACATGACGCTGTCTTCCTAGGGACAGATTAGTATTAAGTTTTTTGAATGGTTTGGATCAAACATCTAATATAAATCCTCAATAACTTTTAAGTTGTTGAAGTTTGTAAATGTAAAAATTATATGAGTAGATTTGTCTTTAAAAATATCTTGATAAAAATATACATATATGACATCTCCATAAATATTTTTATCTATATACCTACTAATAAAGTTAAAGTAAAATTTCTTGTCCACCGAAAATCCGTCTGCTTTGCTGTGTTCGGCTCCTTCCCGTACGTTTGTGAGCCAGCCCAACAGGTCGACAGACCAATCTCCTCTGTAGGCCCACGATCTCACGTGATTACTCCTACGTAGTACGTACCCGAACTATACGAAGGCCAAAGGCTGTGGCCGCGTGGGGCGTCGTCGCGTGGACTCGCTCGCGGACTGTTTCTACCCAACGTCCGCGCGTCCGCTCGCCCACGACACGCCAGGAAGAAGCTCCGGATCCTTGTCACCGGGCAGATCACGCAGCCGCCACGAGGAGGGCTGCACCTGCTCCTCCGCAGTCCGGCCGCCGGGAGGAGGCCCCGGCCGCTTCCGCGACTCCGGACGCGTGCTGCTCGCGCTGGCCTCGAAGGCAGGAGAGAGCAGGGGAGACGCGCAGCTTGCCAGCTTCGACGAGCTCCGGCTGTTCTCTAACGCGCGTCTGCCCTCCATTGCTAGACGCGCAGCTGCGGCTCCCTCGTCGTCGGCTCACAGGCGGGCGGACTTCCCCGGCCGCGGCTTGCCCGACGGAGAATCTCCAGCGCCCAGCAAAGTGGATAAGTCAACCGCAGTCTGCGCCTTATGTTGCAGCTTTGCTCCAACAGGCAACAGTGTCCCTAGCTAGCTAGCTTTGCATTTACGTGAGAATGCAATGTCAGTGCCCTATTGTCAAAGGTTTAAAATTTGTTGTCATGGGATATATCAATTATGAAGGTATGCCATGAATTAAATTCTTGCATTACTACATCGACATAAGTTATAATGGAAGATTTCCTGATAATAATTGTTGCCACAAGCATTCTCTTTTCTTAGCTCTAACGCATTCATTATCCCTTTTCTGATGGATATATGTTACAAATATTATTGATGTATATAAAAAGTTCGATGGTAATCTCAAGCATTCTTTTCATATGTTATAAGGGAACGTATCGATGCGGCGCTTGTAACCTCAGATGCGACACGCGCACACCATCCATCTAGGCTCTTGATTTCTCATCCAAAGGCCGGGAGCGAGGACCGAATTTTTACCGTAACACGCGCCGCGACGCTGCTGGTCTTTTGCAAAACCCCCGCGCGGTGCCTCGTCCAGCACCTGCCCCCGGCTCATTCTCTGGACCGAACACGAGCAGCCGCGGTTCCCCATCGCCCGTCGCGAGATTCCCCATCGAAGCAGAGCGCCGCCGCAGTGCGTGGCGACCCTGCCTAAAGCACGGCTTCTCCGCAGGCGGGTCCTTGCCGTTCCTTCCTGGTCCTGGTACCACTACCACCGGCCTGTCTGTTCTGCGATCTGACTAATCCCACTCACGCTTGACTAGCCACTAGGTTGCCATCTCGTTGACCGGTAATCAGATATGGTCATGGCCTCGATTGCTTCGTGCTGCACATAAGCGCTATGGATATTGCTGGGATTATGTGGTTCCTTGTTTTTTGTTTAAATTATCAGGAGCCAGCTCCTCTGATGAAAGCAAGTGTATGCATGATTTGAACATGAAACAATTGTACTAGTTTGTTTGATTTGAGTTGCTGGTGGGTGTGTCATCCAATGAGTAATTTGAGGATAGCTGCATCGGCCGCGGGCATCGAACCTGCTGGGGCGCGAACCCGCAGGTTGGCGGCACCATCTTCCCGGAGGCCGCGGCCCACGTGATTCCGCCCCGGACCTGCTCCAGCCATTCTGCGCGGAGGGAGGTGCCGCGGCCGGCGGCCGGTGGCGCGCGGGCCGGAACCCTAGCCGCCGTGGGACGGGAGCCGCCGGGCGGTTGAATCCTCGCGCCTCTTCGGCCCACGGGAGGGGCGCTGGGTGGGTGGAGAACGATGGACAACCGCGGGGTTTTTGAAAAACGCCAAGCGAAGTGCGGGCGGTCTTTTGTAAAATTTTGGTCCCGGCTGTCTGGCCCTTGATGCGAAATCAAGAGCTCGGATGGCTAGTGTGCGTGTGCATACAAGGTTGGTGTGCACAGGATATGTTCCCATGTTATAAATCTATAAGTGTTTTTAAGCATAATAGTATTTTTTTCTCCCGTTGCAACGCACGGGCATATTTCCTAGTAATAATAAGAGGTCAAAGTTATGTTTTGGAGACCGTGTCGCTGTCCTAAACGACTTCTAATACCATCCCGGAGGGAGTACATGTTCCTCCGTATGAAATTGTGTACTGTACTACCCATAAATACCGGGCAACACATCTTACCAATGTGGCAATGCATCAATACCGTCATATACACAACACTCATTAATGTTTATCTCGTAACAATTTTTTTTTGAAAAGGGAATAATTAATATACTAGCTTCTGCAATCTGGTAACAATTTGACTATACAAAACTCCAGTCATCTGGAGTATCCATATTGCTCGTTCAAGATATTCTCTATTCACTCTCCTGCGCAGTGTGTAGATGTTGGAATGAACTCGAGACGGTTTGGGGTGCGTGAATCTGAAGACCGACAGATCGACGATTGTCGCCAACTCCAGTGGTGCCGTGACGGCGTCCTGCGTCGAGCCGACGATGCAAACGAGGCTGACCTAACTTAAGGAATCATGCGGCTAGAGAAGCAAGAGTTCGCCAATTATTGCGTGGCTGTTGTGCCCTGATCAGAGCCAAACAGGTCGCCCGGGAGTCCAGCGCTCTCCTAACTTCCTTGCCGAATGCAAACTCGCACAAAGGGTCTTAGATTGTGTGTACATGGTTTTGAAAAGAATAAAAAAGCACCATAGTATGGGAGACTTGGGCGCCGCTGAGGTGGCGATTCGCTAGAGATAATGGACAACGGACCGGAGAAGGAGACATGGGCTGGACGCACATGCCAATTGCTTCTTTATGCGACCAAGAGCCTGAGACGATTGACCATATCGTAGTGGAGTGTTTGTATTCAAGGCAGCTATGACATCAACATTGGGTAGGCAATATATACAGCCCCCTGCCGCATCAATCCTAGACTGGTGGCACGCCTAGCATTCGAAGTGGACGAGGAACTACAGAAAATGATCACACTCACGCTCATCGCTTGAGACAAGAGGAATGCACAATGCTTCTGTGGAGCTGACACCAAAGTTGGAGCACTAAGGCGGTCATCAAACACCAAGCAGAGCAATGAGTGCAGGCAGGTGCCAACCACCTAGGGCGTCTACTTCAACGAGTAATAGGCTAGTAGTGAATCCGGCTGGGGTTTTTTTTTTTTTTTTTTGAGCATCACGGAGTTTCATTAATCAATGGTAGGATTACAATCGGCACTTGCTAATCCCGTTAGCCACTCGGGAAATAGTCAAGCCAAAAATGAGAGCGCCTCGGACGGACACCATACAAGCACAACAGTGTGCCACTAAGTTGGCTTCTCTACACACCCACGCAACACTAAAATCACTAAAATTCCTACCAATCTCAATCGGCGCTTGCTAATCCCGTTAGCCACTCGGGAAATAGTCAAGCCAAAAATGAGAGCGCCAGTGACGGACACCATACAAGCACAACAATGTGTCACCGAGTTGGCTTCTCTACACACCCACGCTAAACACGAAAAATCACTAAAACTCGTACCAATCTCCATGATGTTGAAGCAAATGCCGCCAATCGAGGATCTTAGGCCTCCTTGATCAGCTAACAGGAGCACATGCTTGCTCGACTTCAAACTCTTTCTCTTAATGCAAATATGTGCAATTTTTTTTAACTTTACGTGCAAATCTTTTACGTGATCTAGAAAAAAAGAATAAAATTTATTATTGCTAAGCACATATGTCACATGCTTGCTAACTTAGCAATGGCACACTCATTTTTAACTATCAAAGAGGTTGTATTTGCTATGTGCAACATGCCGTGCACATAGTGCCACCGCGACACGAGACACCCCTAAGGGGGCGCTCCGCTCCTCGTGCGTTGCGTGTGTCATTTGACACGCCTGCCATGTGGCTTCCATCTCTTTTGTCAAGAGAACAACACGCTCAACAAATCGAGGCGGTACAAGTACAGCGGCCATTCTGGTCTATTGTTTCGATGCCGGCGTCTCCTTTCTTTTTCTGGGTCGCCCTTGAGATGCAACGCTTTGGGCCGCCGTAGGTATAGCCCAGCCCGTCGAGCGTTGCTGAAGAGGAAAAAATAAATAGATTCACGTTCATAAAAAAATGGCTCAATTGTCTCAAACAACCCTTCTGGAGAGTGGTTCTGACAAACAACGTATTCCACGCTAGACAGTTCAGGGCACATTGATCCTTTCTACAAAGGGTGTGTTTAGAGCCTCAACTTGGCAAAACTTTCACTAAAAATAGGCCAAAAGTTCGGGCGTGTTAGGACAGCATGCCAGTATTGCGTGGCTCAGCGCGTCGGCGCGCCGAAAGCAATGACACATCACCGATGACCCGAGTCGCGACATCCACCGCGGGCGAGTGGGGCTAGGGCCATCGGCTCACTATCCGTTCATGCCGAAGTTATGTAACTCAGCATGGTTTTGTAATGCGCCGAAGTCTTGGACTAGTGGGCTGGGTTGTGGCCCACCTGGCCCAGCCCATGACCCGCGCGTGACCTTTACTTACCGCTGAGGCGCTCGACCTCGGCGGCGCCGACGCTTACGCCGAGATCTAGTGACATTCCGTTTCCGGTTGTCCCGCCCCGTTCCTGTTTCCGTCTAAGAATATGAAAATAAAAACGATAGAGCGATTTTCCGTTCGCTTCCATCTGTTTTCAACTTTATACGTGGCAGGAGGCATTATTGCCCGAGCCCACAAAAGCCGGCCTGGCCGCCGGCATCATTGCAATCACGATCTTGTTGGAATGGAACTAGCTAGCTGGTTTCATCATCCAATTAACCTGTTGTGTTTAAGGAAAATCAGATTATTTTTACATCCACCGGGTCCATTGGTGAGTTGTCGCCGGTCGCCGGTGGTCACACACTAAACACCGATCGCCGGCTTAAACGGGCTGCAAGAAGAAATACTAAACTAAGAAACCAGTGTTGCGACTTGAAGCGCGTGGCCTACCGCGACCGCAAGACTGAGTAGCAGTGCCAACACCTTGAATCCTGCCGCACACCATTCGCCGGCCTCCGCCATGACCCTCGTTTCAATAGAGTCGCCGGGTCGGGGTGAGTTGTTGTCGAAGGTGCGCCGTTCCGTTCTTTCTAGAGCTCCCAGGTTACGAATAGGAATGAGCTGAAGCCACCGCGAAGTGCGACAGAGTGTAGACGTGGCGAGCAGCCACCAAGCCACGGTGGTGGAGTCCGCAGCCAGGCACAGATGTTCGAGACCTGCCAGCCGAAGCAGCCGAAACCAAAGTTCCCTAGCGAAGACGCAGTTGGAGAATAGGTGGTGCGTGGTCTCGATCTCCGGGAGAGCGCAGTCGCCGACGGTTGAAGGATATGCGATCCGACGCTCGGCCGCCCGTCCGCGGCGTCATGGATGGCGAGCTAGAAGAATAGCGTGACCTTGGGGAGGAGCGGCTGTCTTCCAAAGTTCCTTGGCACCAAGGAGTTGCGAAGAAATGGAGGAGATATAGAAACCTATGATGGATCGGAGAAGATAAAACGCCAGGACGTAAGCTAATGCATCAATCGCCATTTTAGTGTGGATGCAAATCTCATACATGGCGCCCGTGGCGGTGTTTTTGATTAAGCGTGGCGGGCACTTTTGCCCGTCATGAAAAATCGATTAAGCGCCCGCCATTAAGTTAATATCTATTTTCCGCGGCGGGCATCCTAACATATCCGCCATGGAAAATAGGTTTTCTAAGACGGGCAACTTTATGAGCACATCACTAAAAAATGCAGGTCCAATAAGCCTAGTGTTGACACCTGTTATAGTATAATATTATTATTCAACTAAACATTAAATAAGGGCATAGAATGAATAATCACATAGACTAGGGGCTTGACTAACATAGTTCCACGAGCTTTGGTGATTTATATCTTTATAGGGACTTAATAGATAAAAGCAGTTAAGAGCAGTGAAAAGCCCGAAGAGTTTGCATCCCATACGATGAGAAGACTTGACTGTGAGGCAACTCAATCCAAAAAGTGGACTAAAACATTCTAGAAGACACCGTAAGACACAAGGAGGAAGGAGAATACACCAGACACAGAGTTCGGCGTCGCCAGATGATTCTGGCGGTCGCTAGGATGGTCCCACTAGTCAGCCTCAGATTTCTATGGCGGTTTACCACGGACATTGAGGTTGCATCTATGCCGTTGCTCAAGGTCGGTTTGATCCAAGGGCCATCATTCATCGCCAAGGGCTATATAAACAGACCCCCTTACCCCTGGGTGAAACCCTAATTCATTCCACTCATATCTTTTGACCTGTTGGTCATTGAGGTGTCTCAATGTGAGGACAACCTCTCCACCAGAGAATTAGGGCTAGACTCTTCAATGTAATAGATTAGTAACTAGAGAGTTAGGGAGAGCGGAGCTACACTCGGTTCGGAGATGTCTACGAGAGTTTGGTATGTCTTGTATCCTTTCTTTGTAAGACTTATGATTCATATATTTATCTTCTCTATTCACTTCCATGTCTTTCATATATGGTTAGTATAGTTGTTATGCTATTGCATGGGATCTCCGCTCGTATTGAGGGCTCTAGTTATTCGCGGTAGCTAGAGTAGTAATCGATAGTGTAGACTTGGTGTCTAGGCTATAGGTTACCTGAGGTTGCGCCCAATCCCACGAATAGTTGTGGTAGCCCGGGGGGTGACAACCTGTCGGGCCGATGTAGTCCACCACGTTCGGATTGGTGTTTCGTAGAGCTTTTGGTAGCCTTCTCCCAACTACCTTCTTTCCAGTCTTTCTCGAGAGTTGGAAAAGGATCTATTGCTCCAAAGTGCATTAGTATGATTACTATCATAGAACCTAAGTAATAGAGAAGTACCTAGGAACCTTGATCTCTCCCGTTGTCCTCTCGACTTGCTAGCTATACATTTATCATAGGAATTCTCTAGTGTGTGATATTACTCATAACTCCTATCTTATCATTTTACCCCTCACTTTAGTCTAGTGGTTTGCTAAATTAGTAGATACATGATTGTGACTTATTAGATTCTTTAGCCAAAGCTTCCCCGTGGATACGATACTCTAGAATACTCTCCTAGGGAAAAGCTACAATGGTATTCATAAAGGCGCTATGGAATCTTCATATTCTATTAGCACTTAATAAATACCAACAAGCGTTTTGTCTATGGATAACGCGCTGGCTATGATTGTTCCTATTTTTTGTTTTTTGGAATTATTAACCGCGACGGGCACACATAACGTGTTGGCTATGGATAATAGATTTTCCGTGGAGGGCACAGCCATGAATAATGGATTTTCCGTGGCGGGCACTATAGCCTGCCGCGGTGGTTCAACACGGAAAAACCATAGCGCCTGCCACAGAAAATTTTTTGTGTAGTAGTGTCCGGCCAGGTAGCCACGCTAGCCTTGGATCATTGGATGCCACCACACACTTTTCCTTGCGAGGGCAGGCGCACACTAGATGGGATGAGATGGATCAAGCGAGGAGACAGCCACATATTCGGCGAGAGGCCGGCCGTCGAGGGCAAGTTGAGGCCGGCGGGACTGAAGCAATGAATCATGTAGTGCAACTAGAGGATCTAACAAGAGTTGCTGCCAATTATTGTGAGGCTATATATATGCCCTGCTGAATGCAAACTCACGCAAGGAGAATTAGATTTTTTTAAGAAGAAGCAAGAGCTTATATTACATCATTGAACTTCGGTAGTACAAACACGATGGATGTTTGGGAGTATACATTGTAAACTATCATCCATCCAAGTACTATCTAAATGAGAAGAAAAGGCAAAACTAGCAAGTTCATGAGCTAATACATTTGCCTCTCTCTTAACATGAGATAAATCAAATGATATACATTTCCCACTAAGCTCTTGAATTTCTAGTAAAATAGGCAAAATAGAGGACCTATTACTATCTTTGCATCTCCATAGGGACTACAACTCCAAGTTGTCAGTTTCCATTATTACTTTTGGGTAGTTCAGCAAGTTCATCAAAACAGCCCCATCATGTGTTGTAAATGCTTCAACCGTAAGAATATTTAGAATTGAATAGTACCATCTGCATTAGATTGTGTATATGGTTTCCAAAGTCCGAAAATTTGATTGTGTATCATATGGTTTCAAAAAATATAAAAAATGCTAAGCACATATGTCATATGCTTAATTCAACTTAGCAATGGCACACTCAATTTTAACCTTTAAAGAGATTGTAATAGCTATATGCAACATGCCGTGCACATTGTGCCACCGCGACACGAGACACCCCTAAGAGGTGCTCCTGCTCCTCGTGCGTTGTGTGTGTCGTTTGACACGCCTCCCATGTGGCTCTCGTTTCTTTTGACGGGAGAACCGTGCACATAAGTAACCGAGGCGGTACAAGTACGGTGGACATTGATCCTGGTCTGTTTCCTGATGCCTGAGTGCGTCTCCTTTAATTTGTGTGGCCCATTCAATATTTACAATGCTCTGGGGTTTGGGCTGCTATGGGTATAGCCCAGCCCGTCGAGCGTTGCTGAAGGGTAAAAAATGGATTCACGTTCATAAAAAATGGCTCAATTGTTCACAAATAATTACTCTTCTGGAGATTGGAGAAAATATCTATGTTGTTGAAAAACATCATATTCCATGCTATACCAATATCCAGGAGCCAGATGGATCTGTACAATTGTTATTGACTAAACTCGATCAGGATCACCTTTGCTGCGCATGCAGAGGAAATACTAGACAGTACAGGCACATGACGCCGTACATGTTCCTCCGTATGAAATTGTGTACTGTACTGCCCATAAATACCGGGCAACACATCTTACCAATGTGGCAATGCATCAATACCGTCATATACACAACACTGATTAATGTTTATCTCGTAACAATTTTTTTTTTTGAAAACGGAATATTTAATATCCTAGCTTCTGCAATCTGGTAACAATTTGACTATACAAAACTCCAGTCATCTGGAGTATCCATATTGCTCGTTCAAGATATTCTCTGTTCACTCTCCTGCGCAGCGTGCAGATGTTGGAATGATCTCGGGAGGTCAATACGATACAGTCAGAAAGGCAAAACGGCCACGTACTGAACCTGATCGGTGGATCCCATCCTTCTCCTGAAGTCAATTAAAGAATAACTAATACCTACTCCGATCGAGACGGTGGGGGGGTGCGTGAATCTGAAGACCGACAGATCGACGACCGTCGCCAACTCCGTAGGCGCCATGGAGGCGCCCTGCATCGAGCCGCCCAGTGCAAAACGAGGCTGACCGAACTTGAGGAAGGAATCATGCGGCTAGAGAAGCAAGAGTTCGCCAATTATTGCGCGGGCTGTTGTGCCCCTGATCGAGCCAAACAGGGCGCCCGGGAGTCCAGCGCTCTCCTAGCTTCCTTGTCGAATGCAAACTCGCACAAAGGGTCTTAGATTGTGTGTACATGGTTTTGAAAAGAATAAAAAAAAGCACCATAATATGGGACACTTGGGCGCCGCTGAGGATCAACTTGTTCTTGTTGCTGGCGATTCGCTAGAGATAATGGACAACGGACCGGAGAAGGAGACATGGGCTGGATGCACATGCCAATTGCTTCTTATGTGACCAAGAACCTGAGACGATCGACCATATGGTAGTGGAGTGTTTGTATTCAAGGCAGCTATGACATCAGCATTGGGTAGGCAATATATGCAGCTCACTGCGGGATCAATCCTAGACTGGTGGGACACCAAGCATTCGAAGTGGACGGGGGACTACAAAAAAGGATCACACTCTCTTCGCGCTCATCGCTTTGGAAGAGAGGAATGCACAATGCTTCCGTGGAGCTGACACCAAAGTTGGAGCGCTAAAGGCGGTCATCAAGCACCAAGCGGAGCAATGAGTGCAGGCAGGTGCCAACCACCTCAGCGTCTACTTCAATGAGTAATAGGCTAGTAGCGAATCCGGCTGGGATGCGCGGGCTGTCTGAAAATCTTCTAACGCGTCCCTCATGTAATCAAACTCTCTTAATGCAAATATTTTGCGTGATCGAGAAAAAATAAATACAAAAGTTTTTTTTTTGAATATTTATTGCTAAGCACATGTCACATGCTTGCTCAACTTCAAACTCTCTCTTAATGCAAATATGTGCAACTTTTTAACAACTTTACGTGCAAATCTTTTACGTGATCTATAAAAAAGGATAAAAAAATTTATTGCTAAGCACATATGTCACATGCTTGCTCAACTTAGCAATGGCACACTCATTTTTAACTATCAAAGAGGTTGTATTAGCTATGTGCAACATGCCGTGCACGTAGTGCCACCGCGACACGAGACACCCCTAAGGGGTGCTCCTGCTCCTCGTGCGTTGCGTGTGTCATTCGACACGCCTACCATGTGGCTCTCATCTCTTTGACAAGAGAACAACACGCTCAACAAATCGAGGCGGTACAAGTACAGCGGCCATTCTGGTCTATCTATCTATTGTTTCGATGCCGGAGTCTTCTCCTTTTTCTTTCTGGGCCCGCCCTAGAGATGCAACGCTTTGGGCCGCCGTAGGTATCAGCCCAGCCCGTCAAGCGTTGCTGAAGTGAGAGAAAAAAATAGATTCACGTTCATAAGGCTCAATTGTCACAATTCTGGAGATTGGAGAAAACGTCTGGCAAACAACATATTCCACGCTATACGAACATCCACGAGCCGAATGGAATTATGGAACTGTACAGTTGTGACCGACTAAACTCAACATCTCTTTGCATTGCGCATGCATGCAAAGGAAAAATTCTAGACAGTAGTTCAGGGCACATTGATCCTTTTCTATAAAACTCAATAGTTCGAACAAGCAGTTTCAAACATGACGCTGTACATGTTCCTCGTTATGAAACTGGCCAATAAACCTCATCAATGCATCAATCAATACCCTCATATACACACAACTCGCTGTCCGGTAAAATTTCGACCATACAAAACTCCAGTCTTCTGGGTAGGTTCTTTCTATCCATATTGCTCGTTCAAGATATTCTGTTTCCTCTCCTGCGCAGTTGGGTAGGTTCTTTCTATCCATATTGCTCGTTCAAGATATTCTGTTTCCTCTCCTGCGCAGTGTGCAGAAAGATACAATTGAGAGCTACATAATCTCATTACACCGTCATAAAATATAATAGAAGAAGCATATGCTCACATTCTCACACTGACACAAGTGAATAGTCAAAGATGTTACCTAATTCTCAATAAAGAGTTTGCACTCAACAAGAATTTGAAATCCTTGACAAACAACAGACAGTCTAGCTAAAAAGACCCAAAGGAAAGGACAAAACGATGGAGAACATCCATATTTAGCATTTTCTGGGCTAGAGGGTGCTCTTTAAACTCCAGCTTACCTGAGCCAGACGACGCTCTTTTTATTCAACTTCAGAGCTCTTCCTTTCTCTTCTTCGGATCTAAACATTTTCTGAACGCAAATAGATTTTTTAGAAAACTAGAGTTATGACCATGTCTTGATGCCTATGTTACTGGTGATTGGATTTTCAATCACTAATATGTCCAATACTGGTGATTAGTGTTCATGGCAGCACAACTTATTAAAAAAATAAGAAAACGAGAATCAAATCCAACACTACTTCATCTTGATAATACTTCAATATTATAATTCAGGAGTAATTATCAAATATACTATTCTACAACTAGGGTGCAGCTAGAAATGCAAGATTACCAAACAGAAAACTGAAAACCACTTAGAAATGTCATAAGTATCGATTATTGATGATCATTATTGAAGATTATTTCTGAAGTGACAGTAATCCTGGTCTTTTGGTTCAATAATCCTCAAGGTCTGGAAATAAACCTACCATAACAAACTAACCTTTTGTAAAAACAAAACTAACCTCTGAATAATATAAGAAAATTATATGCAGAAGGCAAGGCCATCCAAGCTGTGAAAAGCTTACCTTTTTAATGGTTGGCATGTTTTTAGTACGATCAATTTTGATGTCAAATATATCATGCAGCAAATCATTGTCCTGCACAGACAAAGAGAGCTTTAAATCTATTGTACCAAAAGAATACAATGTTTCACTTCACAGATAAATCAATGTGTGCATGGTTCTGCTTATAGTAACCTGTGAATGCTTCAGGAATCCTCGCCCAAGAAACCGCCTTATATAGTTCAACTAAGTCATGGGCAAATCTCAGAGAATTTACAAATTTGGAGCACAACAGTTTATGAAATCAATGCAAGAAACTGGCACCTGTATTGATTCATGCCATGATGTAACTCTTAAAATGCCATTCTTGCCTGAAATCCTAAGTGATTCTTCAGGGCACTCACCATTCTGGAGAAAGAGAACTCAGATCTGGTCTATTCTGAGAGAAAAGAATTCAAGAAAAGGAAATTAAATAAAGCTAGACCTTAATAAAATCTGAGATTCGTTGGAACAAGTCTCTCTGATCATTAAGATTTTTTTCTTGTCAGCACCTCTGCCCCCTGCCTCCATAGAGAGACTATAGACTAGACCAGATATCTTGGCTTTTCAATGCTTGCATATTCAAGAAAAGTTGATGTTTAGAACCACTGGCCTCTCTAGTGTCACTGTCAACCTCAGCTTCATCACTAGAGGAAACATCAAGCAGTTTTAGCTCAAAACACAGAGCTAATGCTTCCCCTGCAGCAATCCGCACAGCACGATCCTCTGCTTCAAGAAGGCTACAGAGAAATGTAATTGGCCTACATGCAGAACATATAGTTTCATGAGCAATTTGACATATAACAGGGAATAGTGATTGAGGGAGCTTTCACTAACTCTTTCCAAGAATCAGTATTTCTTCTAGATGAACCAACAGTTGTTAAAAGAAATGCCCATGCAGATACAGCAGCTGCTAACAAAGGAGGCTTTGGTCTTCTGACAATGCCAACCTGTAAACCATACCTAAAGTAATTAAACTTAGAATAAACTGGATGCCATACTTTTTTTTTTATTATTATACAACAAAAAATGGAGGTCAGTTAGCCTTACATTTGATCCTGATTTTGGATGGATCACATCCCAGATGCCTTTCAGAGCTAGCTCGGTTTCAGTAAGATCAGTTGCACCAACAAATGTGACAACTGCTAAGCATTCAAGTGCCTAAAATAATTCGGTTTAACTTCAGTAGACCGAAATGCAAATAAATTTGATAGAAACACACAAAAAAAGAGAATTTTTCAACATACAGAGATCATCTTAGGTGCATCAGGCCAAGTTTGGAGAATTCTCAAGAGCTGTGGATGCGACTCATCCATTATTTCGTGCGAACTACTTCCAGCACCTAGTGTAATTGCCAGTAAACCTTGCAGGTACAAAATGAATGGAAAAAGGAACAATATGAGCATATGCATATCACATATTCTTCTGCAGCGAAAATGACTATATTTGGTGAAGAATACTAACCAATACAGCGACAAGCTAGACACACCTCCTTTGTAGATCCTTTTCTAATTGAATTGGCGAACTGGCTCAATAGTGTGACATATCTGTAAAGAGGAAAAGAACCCATCAGTTAAGTTAACACAAAGAAGGATCCCATTTCCCCCGCAAACTATGATCCTGTATTCCTGTCTCACTACTTTTTTAAAAAGAAAAACCCAGACCATAACTGCATTGCTGAGGTTACAACCTACACACCTGTGGGTGAACAGGACATAATATATCCCATCTACACAGGGCTATTTATATACACTACTAAGAAGGCATCATTAAAGAATCAAATTAACTTACTTGTTTTCCACTAAACCAAGAAGGACAAAACTTTCAAAAGCATCGATAAGAGCACCCAGTGCATTCTCTCTTGTGGATCCCCTGCACCAGTCATGTATGTTTCAGTGAAAAAATGGTTAGCAATGACATTTGGTCATTCACAAGACCAATTGGTAAATTCTCATCAACATCAGAACAATATCGCAAAAAGAAAGTCAACAAGAAAGTCTTTATAATGATAGCAACACTGAAAAGAGTACTTTTTATTCTTCTCAAGAAGTGCCTTGTTGAGCGAGTGTAGGTTAATTCTCAAAAAGTGAATGTAGGCTGTGGATAATTGGAAGAAAAAGCACCAGAGAGATGAGATCAAATGAAACTTTTAGTACACTAAGTAACAATATAACTCTGGAAAAGTTCTCTATTTCTTCCTACTACTTTTGATGCATTTACTCTAGGGGCCATTGATGTAATGGCCAATGGATATTGGTTCATCAATCTTAAATAATATGGCAAGGACTAGATCAGGTTCAACATCTGTGAGCATGTAAGCAAACTGTAGAGATATGCAGTATCATGTATGTCTGAAACATGAATGATACAGAATAGTTGAGTACTATCAACTTTCAAGGACATAAACAGCAGACTGCGGCCAACAAGTTGAGTAAATGGGACATGAAGTTATTTGGTTTGCTACAAAGAAAAAATTATAGTTGGCTATTACAAGGGGAGAAATTGTAGTATGTTTACCCGTTCAAATATTCTAAGCATAACATATATAAAATCTATACTATAAAGGAGTGAAGGATTTGAAAACAGTTGTTACCCAAAAAAAAATTCTACCCACACTGATTGACAAGTGGGGCGAAGAGAATGATGAGTCCGGCCCAGGCGGGGTTGGATGAAAAGCCCGACACACCGATCCGGATTCCCGAATCCCGCAATCTTAGCACCGACTACCCACACTGGATTGACAAGTGGGGCCGTAAGAGAATGATGAGTCCGCCCAAGGCGGGTTGGATGAAAAGCCCGACACACCGATCCGGATTCCCGAATCCCGCAATCTTAGCACCGACAACCGAAAAATACGACACACCGATCCGGGCAACGCCACTAGGGCCTCCCTGTTGCGCCTCGTCAATCTTAGCACCGCACACCGGTGCCCCCACTCGAGGAAAGGCCCAACCGCCTCAAAAGACTAGTCCGATAGGGGAAGGATGGCTCTCCTTTAAGGTGGCTTCCTCCTCCCAAGTTAAGCAAGGTGGGATTATTCGAGGCTCACCACCGGCCGCCGCCCGACTACAACCGGGCCACTTGGCCCATTAAATTGTTATGTCTTTGCCAACGGGTAATAGTGGAGGATGTCCTCATCGAGAAGGATGGAAGGAACATATGGAACAAGCGTGTTTCACGTTGCCGACTCCTCCTACTTTCGGTGTTTTTTTTTTTCACGGCAAAAAGTTTGCCTGCCCGCACGCATACCCACACCGCTCATACACTTTTCTCGCGGTTTCTTTCCCCTCCGAGGTCGCAAACCGCTCCCCCGACCCCCCTTGTCGATCCTTCCACGTCCGCGGTCTTGTCCCGTCGCCATGGAATGGGAGGGCACCGTGAGGGCGGCCCCATCGAGGCATAAATAGAAAAGCATGCATATAAAAAAAAAAAATCCATTTCTATAATTGCGAAAGCATAAAAGTTAAGGTAGAGATATTGCGTGAGGCCTACTCGGGCATGTAGAAATGTAATACTCAAATGACTCCAAACCTTGCCACACTTCCGAATTTCACGCAAGAGAAAACTTGTTACGAGAACAAAGAGAAAATATACAAATAAAGGCAGTAAGGTGATAAAAGATGTCCTCTTCCCTAACAAACATTTTTAGGAACATCCATGAACCTCTAGGCAATGCATGGAGTTATTGCCAGGAGAAAATGTATCATAGCGGCTACCAGTTGTTGTTGTTTTTTTTTTTTTTTTTGGGAGGAAACTGTGGCTACCAGTTGTGTTATTATCAATAATATATATGATGTGTTTACTTCCGAAATAATAAGTTGTTTTGCATAATTGCATTGTTTGACATTTTGGCAACAACATGAATAAGTTGATAGCCAAGCAACCTGAACATTAACAGCTATGCATACCCTGGATGGTTATGGGCATACCCTGGATGCTTAAGGGTATGCAATTTGTACCAATGAACTACTGGCCCCAAAACGAAGGTACACTACTAACTGACTAACAGACAGCCATAGCATCCAGTCATCCACCAAGGAGGTAATAAGGAAGGAGGAATAGGAGCACCCACCTCTTCTCGTAGAGAGCGTCGATGTACTTGTCAAGAACGAATTCCTGCGAGGTAACATGCTCGGTGGCCTGCGCGAGCTGAATGTCAGACAACGCAGTGGGCATGGAGGTGACGCTATCGGCATCGCTGCCGCCATCAAGCTGGTCATCGGCACCACCACCACCACCTCGACCGCCCTTGTTCCTCTTACCTAAAACAAAGGACACCGAATCAGTCAGAAATCAGCTAGCACCAAACAGCAAACAATCAAGAAATGGACGGGACGATGCGTACTCTTGCTCATGTCAACGCCTGGGCAGCCCGGCCCAGGAAGCGAAGAGTCCAAGAACGAGCCGGTGATTAGGCCCGCCGGCGCAGACGCAGCGGCGCGGTGTCAGCGGTGGATCCGACAGAGGGAGGCGTCGTCGGCGGGGGCGGCGAGGAGGAACCGGGAGGAAGAGCTGGAGCTGGAGAAACGGAGGCCCGCGCCGTCGGTGAGGTCGGATTGGCCGTGGAGACGCCGAGCCATGTGGAGATTGGGCGACGGTGAGGGACGGACGAACACAGCAGGGGAGAGGTAGACTTTTCTGGCTTGTTTTTCAATTTCCCCTCGTTTTCCTCTCCTTGTCGACGGATGGTGGTGGAGTCGTCCGTCCCGCCACACGAACACCCGCCACAACCAGCGCGGTCCAGCAGCGTGCAAATGGTGGTTGACGCAGCCAGCTCGCCCTCGCAGGAACGGCCTTGCCGAAGAAACTCATTTCAATTTGCTTGCAACTCCAAATTTCAACACTTAAACGATTACAAACATCAAAACCTTATGGTTACAGCCCCCATGATCATCTATCCACTACAAATTACAATCCCGCTAATCCATGATAATTTTTTTTTGTCACTATTCACTGAAAACCGTCACCAAGTAGTTTTTTTTTTTTTTTTTTGAGACTAGTGTCTGCGTTGTCATCAAGCAGTCTTAGGGGAATTCCCCAAGCGTTCTTTGCAGGAATTAAGAAAGAATGCAATGATCATAAGAAAGAGTTTGATCTTATCATTTCTTGTGGAAAGGGAGATGAGCCTACTATAGAGAGTAGAAATACCAGTGTATCGAGTATAGACAACTATTTATTTATACCAAAGTGATAAACTATTTGAACTGAAGTATTTCTTGCGCAAAATTGTTTATTTCATAACTCTTATAAGAGCTCCTCATCATTACTCGTAGCTAAGATTAAGTTTATTCTCAACAACAAACTATACAGAAAAAAATATTTCATAACATCGGCACTATAGAGTCATCTCTCATCAGAGATTATTACAAATTATTATTAGCTTATTAGACTTCCAGGTTCGTGTTCTCTGGTGCAACAGCTTCAATGTAAGTGCCCAGAGGCCATGCCGATTCAATGTAGAACTCTCCATACTTCACTCTAGACACCAAAGTAATCTCTCGTTGGAGAAAAACCTGTATGAACACAATTAATCAATTGGTTTGTTCCAAACAGCCGAATGCCAGTTGATCGAATTAACATCGATCATCCGACGACACTGAGATTTTCCTGATATGTAAACATGTATTTTATCTGCACTTACCGAAGCCATGTAGGAGCAATGTGTACTGGTAGATGGGATCCAAGCATATGTATGGCACATCATAGAGATAATGGTATCCTGCCTTGGCCTCATCAGCATTCAGTGAACTAACTTTCTCTCCAGCAGCTTTCAATGCTAATGGGGTGGACTTCACGCTGGGTGGCTCACTGACTATGAAACCAACCTGCCAATTAAGTGAATCATTAGATGAGGCTAATGATTGATGTCAACCTGCCATTTTCAATATATTTGGTAGTTGTGCAGGTCTATCTATACATCATCAGGTGTTGCTAACTTATACCTGTCAAGCCTTGTCAAAGAAGATGAAAGGGAAAGCAAATGATGCAAATATAGTTGGCATGTGCATCACTGCAGGGTCCTATAACCTACATAAGAGGAAACAAATACCTGGGAAATTTATTTTTTTTAATTGTTTTAACCAAATGTTGCTCTTATAATCTCTATGTAGCATTCGAAGCCTAAAGGACCATTTGTATTGAGTTCCGCAGAAAGCAAATGGAAACAACATGATTTGGTTCTTTTTACATGTGCACATACCAAACAAATTGAAAGTATAGAACCAAACTATTATCTGATGGATGGGCAAGTACATGATGCACATAGCAGCCGCACCTGCTGAATACTCTAGTGGAACGACATCACTTATTGGTGGCCTCCTTGCATACAACTCTACAACATGGCCACTACCACACTCGTAAACATAATATGTGATTCTGAAACTGAAAGGATTTGACGGTACCTCATGACTTTGACAGAGTCCATCAAAGGCCAGTGACTCCCCTTTCCAGAGCTGCAAAAACTCACCAGGCTACAGGGTATTTTCCATGTCCCGCATCTTCCTCGTAACCTTGGCCTTCATTTTCTTGTCTTATTTGGCTGCCTTCTTACTCTTTTCTATTCCACGGATCTGGAGGAAACTCAAATAATATGTTTCAGATTTAGTGTCACAAATATTGAACATGGCATGAATTGATTTGTTCTAGTTGGATAATATGAAGTCTAAGTGTACAATATTTAGTTCTCAAACAATAGATTGCAGATTGTGAGTGAAACTAAACCAAGTGCATCAAGAATAATTTTTCTTCAAAGTCAATGCAGATAGTGAAGGGGAAAATGTTACACAACAATAACCCACACCTCAATTCCACAAGCAAGGGGTTCCTCAAACTGAAGCAACAGGCAGGCAAAGATGAATCATATGAAATTGGACCACTCCTTTATCATATTTTGACCAAGTTAAATCACATCAATGACTTATGATAACTGAAAACATCAGCATACGCGACTGTCTGCAAATAAAGGTCATTTACACTCAGAGAAACATCAGAGAACACCTTGGTCTGTTTAACAAAAGCATATTGGTTATGGGGAACAATGGTGCTTTCAATATGAGGAACCCAATAATCCAGGGAGCAATTTGTTTATCCATAGGCTATAAAAGGAAAACAAATTGACCACAGATCCATTGCATACAAAACAGTTTACCTAAGCGGGACTTTACGAAATGGTATCCTATGAATGCTAACTAAATTAATAAAGCAAACATTAAGCAAAAAAAAAAAAAGAGACTGCAACGGCAAATAGCATATATTTGCTGTAATGAGATCTGAAATACAGTAAAAGTTCTTACAACAGGGCTCTCAAACTCAATGAATCCATAGTGCTTGGACTTCCCTGTCTGAAAATACCATGAAACCATAAGTTACGGCTCACCAAAAAATAGCAGAGAAATCATGGCATGTGAAACACTAAACATACCTGGCGGTTCCGAGCTATCCTAAGCCTCTTAAAGAGATAATTGCAGCCAACAGCAACAAAAGAGTGCATTGGCACAGCGAATCGTGCATCCAGCGCACTTTAATATCGCGTTAATGTTTCACCACCACTGGAAGGGAAACATACCTTGCATCTCGTCCTTGTAGAAGCCATGGGGGATATGCCTGATGTAGACGACTCTGGCGGTGTTCTCGGACTCTTCAGGCTACTGCACCTTCCACAGCTTCTTTCCGGGGCCTACTCCTTCCAGCGGCTGCAGCAAGCGCAAGACGCCACAGCAATGACCAAGGAATAGCCAAAAGAAAATGGACCTTATTTCTCCCATCCTATGGAACGGAAACCAAGGAGTGAGTGGTGTGTGAGAGCCACGCACCAGGAAGTCCTTGCCCTTGCCGGCGCGAGGTGCCGCGGTACGGCGCGCGAGCACCCGCTTCGTTCCTCCTCTTATCTCGCATCCCCATCTCGCCGGACCCTCCTTCTCAGAACCTGCACAGTCCTACGGGATGCCGTTCGCAACAGTCAGCGAGATAAGAAGGTAAAACAGAACAGTTAGCGGCCTGCCACATCGCCGGTTCTTGCCGTGGACGCGTGGAGGGGACTGAGCGCAGCTGACGGCGTGCGTCGGGTGCCGCTGAGGCGGGGATGCTGCGGTGGGGCGGCCCCGGCGAGTTCTGCCCGACCGCGCTAAAGCCGCTGTCCGGCAGCGGTGACCGAATCGACTTGCGGTCGCGACCGATGCAGATTACGCGCTGAAGCCGCTGGCTGGAGGCAGCGACGGTGACGTGCGGTTGCTGTGGCGGGGCGATGACGTGGGGCCAAAGGGAGGGAGCAGTGAAAGACAGGCGCCGGCCGGCGGCTGTGACTGCCTCCATGCGCCGGCTGCTGTGACTGCCTCCATGCGCATGCGATTTGTAGGCATGTGTTCTTTTGGGAAGCAGGACAGGCGCGGAATCAGAGCCGGCCTCGGGAGGAGATGAAGGGGCCGGTGAGGGGCGGCGTGGGTGGGGAAGTCGGATTGGGGTAGGGGAAGAGGCCGCGGGCATCGATGCGGAAGTGGAGGTGGCGCGTGGGGGCGGGGAAGGCGGACAGGCGGGGAACGGGGGACGCGGGAGGACGGGGAATGGCGGCTCGGAAGGGGCGCGGATGCCCGGCGTTCGTGAGTGGGAGGGATGACGCGAAGAAAGCAGCGAGGGGAAGGGGAAAAGGCCGCCGCGATGACCGAGCCGGGATGCCACCGTGCATGCCACGTGGATACCTGGCAGGTCGAGAGAACTCTCTGCTTGGTTCCCCTTTACGTTTTTTTGTCGAGGCTGGCGATTCTATTTTTACGAGGGGTTATAGATTTGTGAGGATTTAAGATACAAGAATTAAGCATTATTACGGATTAATTCTGCATGACTATTTTTCCTGAATGTTGCCTATCTACATTTGCACCTCCTAGATAAGTACTCCCCTCGCATCCTAAATTATAAGTCGTTTGACTTTTTAAATTATAAGTCGTTTGACTTTTTTGGCTCCAAATTTGACCATTCGTCTTATTCAAAAAATTTGTGTAAATATATTCAAATTTAAGTCATTCTTTAAGAACTTTTATTAATAAAAGAAAACCCAAAGACAAAAGAAGTGATATTTTGCACAATTTTTTTGAATAAGTTAGTGGTCAAACTTGTTGTCAAAAAAAAGTCAAACGACTTATAATTTGGGATGGAGGAGTACAATTTATAATAATAAGGTCAAATTTGAGATTTGCTACTATATAAAATAATATTAATGAAACTATGGGTGTTGATAATTTAAATAAAATGCTTCTAGGCTAGGCAAAAATTATAAGGGATCACCTTTGTTACTAATATTTGTGTCTTGAAAATTTGTTTGTTTATGGGTTATTTATCCCTCCTCTAGCTATATATATGTGCCAAGTAGGCCCATCATGGCACGGCATGGGCCCTGCCTGCACGGCCTGATAGGTCACGACACGAAGGGGGCTCGCTAGGCCATCGGCCCGTGCTACCCCGGGACATCGGGCCTTGCCGACGGCTTAGGCACGGCACTTGGGCCAATTTTTCGTGTCGGGCGGTCAGAAGGGCATGGGGCCTAGTAGCACATTAGGCCGACCCGAGGCCCATGCCATAAACCCACGAGAGAGAAGGGGAAGGGGGAGGCCGGCGCTGGCAACAACACTGCCATGCGAGCTTGGGAGGTCGGAGGAGGCCGCCGCCGCGTGAGATTGGGTGGAGGCCGTCGTGCTTGCGACCAGATCCGGCCAGTGGACCATGGAGAGCGTGGAGGAGGATGTTGAGGCCGGCGCGTGGGAGGCATGGAGGAGGTCGGCCGCTGGCGCGGGGCCATCAACATGGAGTTGCTCGGAACATGGAGGAACAGAGGGAGGTACGCTGGAGGTGGCGGAGGGAGGTGTCATGAGCATAGAGGAGCAGAGGGAGGTAGTACGGGCTTAGGAGCCGCCGGTGCTAGTGAAAGGAGCGTGAGTGTGTGAGAGTGAGAAGGAAGGAGAGGGAGTGTGGCAGGGGTAGGGAGGGAATGTGGAAATTAGCTAGGGTTACCTCTTAGCAGGCTAGGGAAGCAGTGGGATGTTAGCAGGCCTTAGTGTCACCAGGCCGCTACTGGGCTTTTGTTGACTTTCGTGGCAAGCTGTGTCGCCCGACGGGCCCAAGGCAGCGGCCCTAGGCATGGCCTGTTATGTGCTTCGAGCTGGCCCGGGCTCGATTCGATTGGGCGAGCCGTGTTTGGGCCGGGCCAAATTTCCGTGCCTCGTGTCGTGCTTTACGCTCATATATACCTCTAGCCATCCAGCCATCCAAACGGCCTTTACAGTGATATCCATGGCTTCACACCTTTGGCTTGGCTGATGCTTGTGCTTCCCCATTGTGTCCTTGGTTGTTCCACCGCCATTTTGCTACACTCTTGACTAGAAAGGTCGTCTGCCCCTACCACATGCCTTAGTTATATTGAGGGAAGAGAGAAGAAAGAGAGAGAGAAGTGAAAGGGTGAGAGAACAACGGACTAAAACCCTACCATTACTTATATATATGAGGTTGGCGTTGGGCCAGCTAGACTTTGGGTCTATTTTTCACCTCTAAAAACAGATTGTATTTTAAAGGTAGACCTGTCTCATAAATGGATAAATAAATGAATAAATTAGGTCGCCTTCTAAAATCATTTTTGTAGCAGTGACTCTTACTCAAAATTTTAAAGCTAGTCTACTGAATAATGAGCCGATCGATCAACAAGACACTCCAACACGTCATACAGTGAGCACTGGATAACCGCAACTATCATTTGCTCTTGAAAATCTCACTATGATGTTGAGCTCTAGAGCCATGCCAAACACCCCCATAAACTTTAAAAAGTTTATAAGCCTAGTCTCAATGAGGGTTTTATATCGGTGCTTATCATCTCTCTCATCATTGATACGATGTCACATTAGCCGAATTAATGCCCAATAAAACTGTTACTAGTATAAAACTTTATTGAGACTGGCCTAAGTTGTTCATGAGGCGCGTACGCCTTTCGTTTCAACTTTTGCCCAAGGTCCGCCCTTAGTGTCCCCGTTAACAATAACCATTTCGAGTGGAACCTTGCTCGCTAGCTCGATCGATCCATGACATATACTACGTACAGGTAGCTGCGGTTTTGGATTTTCCGACAGGTAGCGGCACACTGCCCCTCTGATGTTGCCCTGTTACTCCCCTTCTGATGTTGCCCCCGTTGCGTGCCTGCGTTGCTGTGCGTACCAACGAGTCAACAACAATTCTTAACAAGCCAGAAGTTTGCTTACAGGTCTTTATCAAAGCCGCGGCAGTTTAGCTGCGATGGGCAACGACGACAAATCTAACACGGATAAGCTACACATGTGAGCTAAGCAGAAGCAACACCCATGCACTACTACGAAAATGAACTTCCGTGGCGGGCATTTTCCATTTTTCGTGGCGGGCATTGGGTCCGCCACGGAGCTAGGGTCACGGTTAATCGAGCGATTAACGTGGGGCGGACTCCATGCCCGCCATGCAAAATCGATTAACCGTGGCGGGCGTAACAAAAAAACGCCACGGTTAATAGATTAACCATGGCGGGCATCGTTACGTGCCCGCCATGGTTAATTTATTAACCATGGCGGTTTTTGTTAAAAGCCCGCCACGGTTAGTTAATTCAGGATTAATAAAAAATAATTCAAAAATATTATAAATTTTGATTTAAACCACATATTAAATAATAAAATAAGAGAATATTCACATAAATCTTAAACATGCATCACAATTTAATATTCAACTAACATGGACATTCAATTAAAGCACTTAGAGTTTAAAAGTGACCACCACACATCGAATTTACAAAACTTCGATCGAGCGATCGATTGCTCAATCACGTTTAGGTAGGTTACAAATCAATGTCATCCCACATATAGTCCTTCATGTCTAGCTTATTTCTCAAAGTCCGTAGTTCCCATAAGTCCTCGTTTGTAGCAAGGTCGCATTTGTTAGGGTCGAAGAAACGGCGGTAGGTAGCACAACGCGTCCTCAACGACGCCCTACGGATGGCGCCAACCATTTTCTTGAACTTAAGGTCGCCCAAGCCTTTCTTCCAAAAATCTTGCGTGGTTTTCTTCGTCATTTCGCGCCACGTAGTGCGGTACACGTCACTACGGGATATGAGCGTCTGAGCATAGAAACCACACAGGTTCTTTGCCGAAAAGGTCGCTTCTGCTTGCATGCATGCGATATATGTACGAGAAAATGGTTAGAATATTATGAGACCATTCAATATGGACAAGCAAACGAGAGTAATGCTGCATATACCTCGTAATCTCGCCGATCTTCATTTCGTCCTTATGTTTTTCTTTGCGTATGCTCATCCTCCGATCCAATGACTCGGGGGTCTTTCAAGTAATTCTTCTAAGCCCCGCACGAAATCCCACGGTGTCATGACTTACGAAGTTTGTGGTATGAAATAGTATACAAGTGTCGTGACTTTACAAGTGCGGGGCTGTTCAAAATGTTTGTAGAGGCCTTTTGGCGTATCATACAACGAGTCCGGCCCTAAGGGCCGCTCCATCCCGAGGGAAGATTAGCCAAGTAATCCATTGGCCAATGTGTGTCGTTGTTTCTATACCGGCCATGCTACACCATTTTATTTGATTAGAGATAGATTCCAAGTGTTCAAAAAACTAAAAAGTATTGCTTTTGACTTACTTGATATGTTGGGCGCAATGAGACAACCGGCCTCGATTTGATCTTCTTCATGCACTTACGGATGTATGCGCCATCTCTCTAACTCTTGCATCGCATAATCTTTCATAGTGTTTATATTGTTCGGCCTTGCCCGACTTCCGAGCTCTTCGTTCCTCTGGCTCTCCATCCAAGAGTGAGAAAAATTCGACCACGTCTATATACATTTGGACATAGAAACACAACCGGGTGATTCATCGTTTGGGCTATCAATGCTTGTATCCGCAAGCACATGTGGTCACGTCATTATAGAATGGGAGAGCTAGAATTAGTTGTGTCTGGCAGCCGTAATGATCGGTAAACAAACTCACGCGGCATAGAGGGTGACAACGGATTGGTCGAGGTCCCCGGCCGTAGCAACCGCCACATTTCGGCCGAAGCCTATTGGCGTGAAATGTCGAAGTCCAAGTGAAAAAGAGCTCTTTAGGAACCCCGAAATGAAACTCCCTCACCCCCGATCAATTTGCATGCTTATATAATAGGTGGAACCTGCAGTGTCCCACTCCTCTTCCTCGATTATTTGGCCCTTGGGCACCATTGTAAGTGCAATCAAGCTCTAAGTGGGTTTTGGCGTTGATGACCACCGAATTAGGGGACTAATGAGATTTTACGAAGATGACATGCGGGGATTAAAATGTGGAGTTGATGTACGGGTTCAAAAGCACCCAATAAGCTAGATGGTGGTGTTTTAGGATCAAGGCGTTTAAATTATTTCATATTTTGAATCTTGAGTTTAGGAAATGCCGTACTATCAAGAGGGTCCTAGGATTTCGGGTACACGTGGACCAAGTGCTCTAAACATCAAATCAGACACAACACTCAACTCCAACCCGACCAGCCCGGCAATTATTCACAGATTCACTCTTTTTGTCGTCCGGGATGGCGCTGGCGATGCGGCGCAATGAATGCGGCAATTGCGGCGCCCTCTGTGGCGATGCGGCGTGTCGATCTTGGCGATTGCCACACTTAAATCCTACCGTTGGTCCGTGGGGTATAAATACCCATTCTACCCCTCCCACAACGGTTACACGGCTCACTCCTTCTTCTTCCTCGCGGCGAGCAGCCCGGCTCTCACCTCTTGCTCTCTCTCACTCCTCCATTGAAGCACCTTGAGCTCCCCACTCAATCTCTCACTTCCCACCAGGGATTTTTGAGGAAAACGGTATTGCAAACTTCGATTGGAGACCGGATCTACTACTTCCCCCACTCAAAAGAGCATTTAGTTCACGTTTGGCGGAACCCTAGGGTTCTTTACTCTTGGAGCTTGCTCCTAGGCGGCTAGGCGTCGCCCCTTGAGCTTGCCCCCCCGCCGTGTGGCGGCCTTGGGAGGTTTGTAACCTCACTCAACAAACAATACATTATCCCACATCTCTAGGGTTAACTCCCTAGACTTGTGAACGAGGGAAAAAGCAAGCGGTGGGCAAGCTAAGCCTTGTGTGGCAACCTCAACAACGTGGGCGTAACCCGGCTTTGTGTGGCCTTGGCGAACCACGGGTCAAATCTCTACGTGTCACTTGTCCCCTTTACATTTCTTGCATATTTTGTCTTGTGAGATAGGGCTCTCGACCCGATCTACTTTCCCCGCAGGGTTACGTCACCTTTGGCTAGTTCTCAGTAAAATACCGCGGTGCAGGAACAAGGGTGAATAACCATCTCAAAGGACACAGCTCACAGAATTCACCTCGAGGTCACTTCGGTGAAGTGACCCTTGGCGATGCCGCAGAGGACGCTGCAAGCGCCGCAGCCGCCCGCCGAGAGAAGTCCATTCTCTGTCTCGCGTCTCGTCTGCCGGTTTTCGCAGCGGTGCCACGCCTATACGTGGCAAAGGCCGCGCATATCTATATCGACGGTGTGCAAAAGTTTTTAACAGTCGATTTTAGGGGTCGGCCTATTCCCCCCCCTCTAGGCTTCCATCAGATCCTACAACCATGAACTTGCCAAGCTCAAAGTAGTCCGGCAGTCCGGCTGACTCATTGTCCCCGCCGATGGGGTATATAATTCCTATACGAGAAGGAGATGTACGTTAGCATTTTCTAGCTACGCACGCATACGTAATATGTCTGGCTAAGTTTGGTTGAGATTATCACGCATATACGTACCTAGTACTGCCGGTCTTCACGGCCCCGGGTTACGCTTAGCCAATCGGAGGTCCTTTTCCTTCTCTCGCTAGCTCCTTCCCCGGCCTCCTCATCTAAATATTTGTTGGTCGAGGCAAGAACTTCCTCATCTTCTTTTTGATAGCTTCTTCGGGCGCTTGGGGAACATTCGACCTCATCGTCCTTCCGACGCTTCGAGGCGGTGTTGAGAATCCTATGCATGTGGAATTGAACTACATTAGCCACCAATTAATGCATAGTACAAGTTAGCCATGTATTTTTGTTTCTATACTGTCACATTTTCTCGAAACCTCCTTGACCATTGGGCGCTTGAAGGTCGTGGGAGGGAGGCGAGCCCCCTTGTCACGCTTAGGAGAAGGTGTCCTCTCGCCGTCGCCGCGCAAGCAGGTGTCTTGCCGCCGTCTCCTCCTTCCGGTTCTTCGGAGGTGGGTTGGATGAGGACTTCCGCCACCTCGCCCACCATCGCCGTTGTTATCATCATCGCCATCGCCACCACCACCCGGGGAGAAGGAGGAGGCTGCTTGGCGCTACGCCGGAGGTGGTGTCGTCGGTTTCCACAGACAATGTCTTCCTTGTTCCATAGGTACCCCCTCTCCACCCGAAGGTCCTTGAGTACTGTTTTTCTCCTTGTTCACGGGATATCGATCTCCTCATTACCAAGGCACGGTTCTATGGATTCCGGATAAACGAAGGCATAGTCGGGTGGGACCGGCTCGTTATTGTACAACATCTCTCTCCGTGGTGCGGACACTATGGCGGTGGCCACCTCCTTCTTCTTCCCCTTCCTGCCAACGGGTATATAGAGCTTGCCCATCGCGGGTTCGGACGAGATCGTCGATTGGGTTGTTCGTAGCTCCAAAGACTTTCGCACCTTGGCTTCCTTGGATGTTGGAAAGACCTCTTGTCGTTAATACCTCTTCTATTTTCTTCTCGACTATGTCCTTTATGGCTTCCTCATAGCCTTGCATCCTAAGGTTTTTTCCTTGTACCTCGCCTCGTGTGGTAGTTGGCGCGTCGGATGCCCAAGAATCCGCGGTCTTCGGCTATACCTCGAGCCCCGGCCCCGAACTTCAACCCACGGTGCTCGGGTCTTCCGATTGCCTCGGTCATTTCTCGTCGTGCTCCCTCCTAGGTTGGAACTCCCGCTTTCGCCTTGGCCTCTTTGACAAGCATCACCTTCTTCTCCACCTCGTCGACCTTTGGGTCATTGTACTTGGGCGTCTTTGCCGGTCTTACGCTTCTTGGGCCGACGGGCATAGAAGAAGTCCACGTGTCCTCTCGGGAAGGTCTAGCAACGGATTCTCTATCCCTTTCTCGGCGTCCTCCCTTTCTTTCCGCCGCCATCCACCCTTATGACCAAAATATCCTACCATGCCTTTGGCCCACCGGCTTTCTTCTTCTTTCCGAACTCGTGGTTTATGTTCTTCACCATTTCAAACACCTTTAGCCCGTACTTTACCCTTTCCGGCTCCTCCGTTTCACCTCGACTCGCCGTCAAAGTACTCATCCATCGAAGTATCCCGGTACCTGTGTTCTTTTGCGAGAGGAATTTACGATGCTTCATATACACCGTCTTTTGGGATCCGCTAAGGTAAATGGAGCAGGTATTCTCAATGCAAAGCGTACAAAATTTGTCTTCCCTTAATCTGCCCCGACAATGAAAAGAGAGCAGGGTAATCACTTATGGTGACCATTATCATGGCCTTTAGAGTGAACTTCTTCTTCTCGGACGCATCCATAATCTTGACCCCTTTCCACGTTCCGCCAATTCCTCCATTATGGCTCAATGAGCACATCTATATCATTGCCCGGCCGCTTTGGTCGGAAATGAGCATGGCGTAAGAAGATATTTATGCTTGACACTTTCGTAGGGAGGCAGGTTGTATATGGTGAGGGTGACCGGCCGGTGCCGCGGCGAGCTACTAAAAGTCTCGAACGGATTCATCCCGTCGGTACTCAAAGCGAACCTTACGTTCCTGGGCTCATCCCTAAACTCCGGGAACATGTCATTGATGCGTTTTTCACGTTTTGGCATCCGAGGGGTGTCGCAGCTTGCTATCGCCCTTCGCGGCGTTCGGCCGATGCATGCCGGGACATCGCCTTGGCATCCTCACGGGTTCCCAAAATTGCACGCAGCGTCGAGCACGGGTAGGTACCACACCCGATAGGGCAGGGGATCTTCCCTCCGGGTGTAACCCTCTTCTTCCTTGTCCTCGAGGAGGTGGCATCCGCTTCTTCTTGCCCGTCTTACGCTTCTTGGGCCCTCTCGGCGGTCCCTCCCTCGCCGGTGGCACGACAACCGGCATTCCTCTTGTAACGACTCACGCCGCATCGCGACGGTTGTGCAAGTCCGCATAGTCACCCCGGTATAGAATACAATTGGTTGGGGCACGCATGAAACTTCCTAAGCTTCATAGCCATAGGGCCTTAATCAACTTCTTCTCGCCCGATAGGTATTGGCGGGCACCTTATTCCCCTCGGGTAAAACAAAGTGTCACCGAGGACCCGTAGCAGTCATTGAAGCTCGTGTTCGACCACCCGTGGCGAGCCTTCAAAGATCAACATCGTAAAGGTTAAAACGTAGCACCGTGCAATGCTTCGACATTTGCCGCCGTCTTTGTATAGAGGGTCAATTGTCGCCGCTTCATCCGTCTAAAATTCTCGAGCCATCTTGGATTGCCAAACAACACGTCATCTTCATCTTTGAGGTTAGCAATATCCTCGAAAAGCTCAAGATCCCGAGCGGCATGTCATCAACTACTCGACCGTTGACCATCTTCTCCACCCGCATTGTCTTACGGCATGTCTTCCGGCCAGTTCATCTACGGTGATGTAATCACGATTATCAACTTGTTCTTGTCCTTCGTCCACCACCGTTGTTTCGGTCATTGCGGTCGATGGGGTCCTCCAGATGAACCGCCGCGACACTTTCGGTTCTTTTTTCACCATGATACTTCCACACGGTGTACCTTGGCTCCCTGATGAAACCATACCGCAGCAAGTGCTCCACGACGACGTCATCCTTGTGTAAGAACATATGCTTGCAGCTATAGCACGGGCACACCATTACTTCCGAACCCCGACCGATTCGATGCTTCGCGTGGCGGGCATAAACTTCTTCCGCACATCATCAACGAAATCCAAACTCATCCTCGGCCCGTACATCCAATCCCTATTCGGCGCGCCATGACGGCCTGCTCAAATTAATTAAACCAAAGCAAAGAGAGCGTCGATGATTAGAGATCGAAGTATCGATGATTAGAGAGATTTAACTAAAGTGCAAAAGAGAAATACGAGAGAGAGAGAGAGAGAGAGAGAGAGAGAGGGAGTAGAGAGAGGGAAAGAGAGCACGTACACTCAAATGAGAGGGAGAGAGAGGGGAGGAGAAAGAGGGAGAGAGAGAGAGAGAGAGAGAGGGGGGGGAGGGAGAGAGAGGGGAGGGAGAGAGAGAGAAGGAGAGGAGAGAGGGGAGAGGAGCTAGCTTGAGAGGGAGAGAGAGAGGGGAGAGATCAAAACTAGATCTCAAAAGAAAGGGAGAGAGAGGGGGAGAGAGAGGGGAGAGAGAGAGAGGGGGGAGAGAGAGAGGGGAGAGAGAGAGAGGGGGGAGAGAGATAAGGGGAGGGAGGGGGAGAGAGAGGGGAAGAGAGAGAGCACAAACCACATTCAATTAGATCTCAAAGAGAGGTAGGACCATGCATAGGGGAGAGAGAGGGAGAGAGAGAGGGAGAGAGGGAGAGAAAGAGGGAGAGAAAAGAGGGGAGAAAGAGGAGAAATACCCTCTAGCGGTGCCAAACTTCAATCAAACCAAGGGCAAAACCTGCCCCTCCCACAAATGGTGTTTTCTAGAATTTTGAAGCTCAAAACCCTAGTAAAATGGCGAAATCCCGTGGGGAAGAAGAAGGTTGGGGCTGTATTTATAGCCCAGACTTTTCCGTGGCGGGCATTGTAATAAAACCGTCACGGTTAATGGGGATTAACCGTGGCGGGCATTGTAACAAAACCGCCACGGTTAATCCCCATTAATCGTGGCGGTTATTTTACAATGCCCGCCACGGTTAATCGATTAACCGTGGCGGGCATTTCCCGGCGAGGGGCTGCAGGCCATTTATTTTCCGTGGCGGTTTTCTAAATGCCCGCCACGGAAAATAAAAACTAAACACCATGCAAGTTCAATTCTGTAGTAGTGATGTTCACATGCATATTGGGTAACCTTTGGGATTATAGTCAAATCATATCGATCCATACTGTTGATATAATCATGGAGAAGATATATGCAGTACTCCTCCATAGCTTCTCGCCGAAGCGAGATCGATCCATGGACTTGCATTGAATTTCTTCAACTAACAACGAACAGCTAGCTCGATCGACCATGCAGCACCGCATGTACACTATTAGGGAAGAATGTGATCGTTTTCCTCTTGGTGGCTGGCGGCTGTTTCGTGCATGTGCATTTGCTGGGTGTATTTATTGACGCGCATGACTAATATGCATAGCCAGCACGTTACTACAAACGACTCAACACTACTACTATGGTGGCTGGTTTATTCTCTGAATATTTATGAACGATGATTAGCGGCGCTACTGCAAATAGATCGGCAACGTGCCATTCCTCCTCCATGTTCTATATGCATCTTAATTAATTGTTTAGTTGGTTGTATTATCCTTTTGTTTCATACTAGGAGGACTCTCTTGGCGTTGCTGGGTATTTCTATAGAATTTTGATTGCAAAGAGAATAAGTTTAAGTAGAATAGAAAGAGATTTACCTTGATATTGACAGATGTGCTATATATATTGGTTCAAATCCTTTGCTAGGTATAAAATACTCCATAATTGCACGAACAATACCTAAAATATTAGAAAAATATCAATTCTCATTGAAAAGTAAGTGCGCGTGAGCCCGTGGCAGGCCTCTGCCTCAGCACCTGTACAGGGTCGCCATGATCGACATGTGCAACGGAGAGCTTAGAGAGGAGGAGATGAATGGTTCAGGGCCTCAGGTATATGTGGATGATCGGTGACCAAATGGCAGGTGTTTGGTTCGGTGTTTGGGACGTGGTCGCCACAACTTTACTCTGTTGTAAAAATACGCCAAAGGTTAGCGGCCATTTTGATCGTCGAAGATTTTGGCGCCACGCCGCCACAAAAATCTGTGGGTCGTAAAGCAAACAGCCGAAGATATACCATGTTAGTAGATATATTGCATAAAGGTATGAGGTAAACTAATAATTAATCCTATGGTACCCAAGCGTAAAAAAACAGAAGTATGCGATCAGATTAAGAAATCCATGTGTGATTTGTGTAAATAAATCCCTGAGGGAAAAATAGAAGATTATATAACCATAATGTGCTGAAGGAAAATGTATACGAATAAGCTTGAAACTCAAAGGGAAACCAAAAAAAATAAAATAAAGAAAACAAAAGGGAAATAAACTCACGCAACACACCAGGCACGGAGACCCCACGATCTTATCCGCCCCGTCGCCCGTCCTCTTCCTGATGTGCGCTCCGTCGGCTGTGCCGAGTTCCGAGCCGAGCGGGCGTTGAAGTGGAAGCAGCCAGCGGTGTCGGCGTCGCGAACGGCCGGAGGAGCCACGGGCGGCACCTCTAGCGCAGGAGCGGCAGCGTCACGCGGCAGGAGCGTCCAGAGCAGCCGCGGGCGCCAGGCGGCGTCGCGAGGCAGGAGCGGGCCGCGTCGCGAGGGAGGCATGGTGGCGTGTCCGGCAGTATCGGGGAAGTATCGATATCAGGATTTAATTTAATTACTTTTATTTCTCCTTTTCTCCGGATACTTCCCGATACCGACAGGATCGAGCTTTCGGCGTTGAGATCCAGCCTACGAACGACCGCCATTATATTGTCTGTACCATAGGTGAGGGGTGCATGGCCGTGTGCATGCACTGGCGGGGGTGATCCATCGTCGTTGGCTCGTTGACCGGGCGGAGGCAGAGCAAGCCATCTCGGGCGGACCGGCGGAGGCAGAGCAAGCCATCTCGGGCGGACCGGCGGAGGCAGAGCAAGCCATCTCGGGCGAACGGGCGGAGGCAACTCAACCCACAACGCGCTGGTGCTGCCGAGTGGATGTGGAACAGAGCTATTTAAACCTGACTATGACGACCTTTGGTTTTCTTCGGCAGCGACGATGGTTCTTCATTTCCTTGTTTGCATTTTTATGGATGGTGCGCTAGTGGCAGTTTCTTCTTTTCAGTTTCTGGAATTGGAAAAGGAACACGTCCATTCGGCTCCTCGGGGAAACGCTCTGGCTAGCAGCACCGGCCGGCTGGCGTGAGATGAAACTGCGTTTGTGGTGGAGGGAGCGCTAGAGATTTTTTTTTTCTGCATGCAATAAAACATGGTGGGGGCTGCTGAGGTGGCAAGACCGCGTGTCGAGAGAACTCCCCAGTGGGGGGTTTCCCATATATAGAAGGTTTAGATGTCATCTTCAATTTCTTATATAGACTTTATATACAAATACAACACCACTCATCACTAGGTCTTCTTTGCTTGATTGCAACGCATGAGCATGGCTGGCGTTTTAAGGATCGGAGCTGTTGGTTACCAACACGGTAGCTCCTCTCGCATTGTAGCTTAGTGCATCAGTACCCTATATAGATCAACCAGACAGCCACCCTGCAGGGTTGGGCAGTAGTGTAGTTAGCCCAAAACGATGCAAGAGAGAGCAAATCCCCTATATATGGCCTATAGGGAGCTGTATATATATCAACCAGACAACCACCCCAGCAAGGCTGGCAATAATAGTGCACGCAGTTGGTCTCTAATAAAGATTATGGGGAAATTGTGATGATGAATAATTATGAAGGATTATTTTATTTTCTGTTTAATTTTGGTTGACAAAGTATATCATCTCCGATGATGAATTGGTGAAGTACTGTGAAGAACAACCTTGTATATTTTACGCAAAACGATGCAGATATAGTCAAATAATTGTATGTACATTAAAAAATGATAAAGATCGTGATCTCTTGAAACCCATCGAATGACTTCAAAAGTTCAAGCCAAAAGTTGAAGTGAATAAACCATTCCCAATGCACACGTACCTTACATGACATCCGTGATAAGAACGACATATGTGCATCTTGACCAAAAAAAATGCAAGAGAGAGCAAAGGCCCTATATATGGCCTATAGGGAGCTGTATATATATCAACCAGACAACCACCCCAGCAAGGCTGGCAATAATAGTGCACGCAGTTGGTCTCTAATAAAGATTATGGGGAAATTGTGATTATGAATAATTACGAAGGATTATTTTATTTTCTGTTTAATTTTGGTTGACAAAGTATATCATCTCCGATGATGAATTGGTGAAGTACTGTGAAGAAACACCCTTATATATATGTCGGTGTTCTCGAGAACGGGGGTATCCCAATAACCGGCAATAATTTATAGGTGTGGCGCCCTCGCCCGATGGCGCATGCGAGATGGAGACGAAGGGCTTATCCTAGTTCAGGCCATAGGGCCCTACGTCCGGCGAGTTGTGACTTCTCGTATTACTTCACACCAAATGTGCACGGGAACCAAGGCGGTTACAAGTTGATTTAGGGATGAAGGAGAGCTTCAACCCCGGGATTTAAGATAGCTAGTGCGAATACCTAAAGGGTCGATCCGTTTTCTCGTGTCATTACCCCTTTTTTTATAGTGCAAAGGAGAGATAATGTATACAATATGTGTCGTGTACATGTGCTAAGGTGTCTACTTGGCCCGTGGCTCCAAGCGTAGCATGCCCGAAGCCCCACGCCCCTCGAGTGCTCGGTTGGAGGCCGCCGCGGCGGACGCGCGTCCCTTGGGCGCCCGGGGTGTGTGTCCTCCATTTGGATGGGAGGCCCCGAGGGCCCGAGGGGGTCCTCGATTCCCCGCATGAAATCGGCTTCCCTAGGAAGCGCCGAGTGGCGTGTCGATTCTCCGAGGCCCACCGGATACGTGGCGGGGAGATGAAACGCTTAGCAAGCGAATAGTGTGATCATGGTTTCCGCGGCACGGTGGCGTGAAGTAATCGCCCTTTACGCCCCATCAACGGGGACGCGAGATAACCGGCAGCGATCGACGTGGCAATCGATTGCCCCGTCATCAGTAGCCTGTGGAAGCGAGACATTAAATGTGGCGCCGCCCCCACTACCCGGCCGGTATTTCCAAGGTGCGCCCGGGCTTCCCGTCCTCAGCGGGATGGAGATAATGGTCGTCCGAGGGCTCCCGCGAGGCGCGAGGGCGGTTTCTTCGGGGGGATCCTTGGTCCCTGGGCGAGACGGAGATCAGCCCCGGGGATCCTTGTCCTCGGGCGAGGCGGAGGTGGAGCCCGGGGCCTCCCTTGTCCTCGGTAAGGAGCACGCCGGCGGGCGAGTAGGCCTTGTTGGGCTAATTGCTTTTGTCAAAGGCCGAAGCGGGCGTGTGGTGACGGCTTTTATGAAGCCCGTTATGGAGGTTGTCTTTGGGCTTCTTCTCTACACTCTTGACGACTCCAACAGCACCCGTATTGGGTTATTTTCGATGTTTCCCTGGACCGTTGTGGGCGAATCGCGGGTCATCGGTCCCCCGGGTGTGTTAGGCCCGTTTAGTCGAGTGTTTGCAGCGGGCTTCCATGGGCCGTTTAGTGGGCCGGAAGGTGATCCGTTCTTCGATTCCTCCAAGCTTGTAGATCAGTTGGTCGGCGGTCGATCACCCCTTTCTAGCTGGTTTTGCGCCGGATTTCGTCTTGGGTCGATTGGCCCTGGGCTGTCGATCTTGGGCCCGATCCTCCTTTGGGGCCCATGGGCCGCGCCGTCCGCCTTGGGCTAGAATTGTTTGTGGGCTGATTATTTAGGCCCCCGACGATATATATTACGCAAAACGATACAGATATAGTCAAATAATTGTACATTAAAAAATGATAAAAGATCGTGATCTCTTGAAACCCATCGAATGACTTCAAAAGTTCAACCCAAAAGTTGAAGTGAATAAACCATTCTCAATGCACACGTACCTCTAACATATACATGAAATCCGTGACCAGAATTGACATATAGGGGGTGTTTGGTTTACTGCCATGCCTTGCCACACCACAACAGTGGCAGCCACACCCCTATGGCTGGTGTTTGGTTCCCATCAAACTTTTTTCTGCAACAGCTTTTTGTGTTGTCCTTTTCCTCACAGTCCTCCGCCGTTTTTGCGTGGCAAAACTGCCGCAGCTGTGGCGAGCAAATTGGCCTCCGCGCCACACCACAGTGTGGCTCGCCACATCATGGCATGGCAACTTGACATCCCAAACCAAACAGCTCTATAGGCTTTAAATAAAATAGAGCATACTATTATGTCGTAAGATCAAAAGGAAATCAATTTTTTTTCTCAGATGGATATGTACATATATCCCTTAGTGCAGGGGACGAGCTCTTTTCCTCCTCCTTTTTTTTTTTTTTGAAACACCATAATATAAATGCACATGGGCTTAGCTATATGTTGAGATATTAATATATTATTCTCTTTTTCTAAAAAATAATGCACATGGGCAACATTTATTTAATCAAATCTTGAAAACCTAAGAGCCTCTCTGATGGATTGTTGACCTCGGCAATGAAAACCTGTGTAGCACCCATAGGGAATTAAAAGGGTAACATTAGACATTGATTTATACCGGTTTAGGTACATGGTATCCCGCGTCTAGTTTGGAATAGATCTCTTATCCTTGTGTGCTCAAGTTACATGAGGTTGTTGAATGCTCGCAAGGTACCGATTGTGTGCTTCCTACCTCGCCTTGTATACTGCGGGAGGGGGATCATAGATGATGATTGGTTTACTTGTATGTTTCCTAGCTAGCTACAGGGTGATAATAACGGAATGACTATCATATCTTGTATGCTAATTGGTGATTTGGTGGCTAAGCTTGCTGCGCCAAATATTCCTTGATTACAATGCTTGGTGTCGAACCCTAACTCGGACAGGCCTCATCTTCGCCAGCCTCGGTCCATCCTGGTGGTAATGATCTACTATACACTATACTATCAGGGTGGTGAGATGCCCTGGGTTCATATCACCGAAACTCTTCACCATATCTCTTTTCCTCTTTATCTTAAAAATTTTGTGTAGGGAATTGAGAATATAAAGACAATTGAGAAAATGAAGAAATGGGATTTAGAAAAAGAGGATTTGTTAGAGCTAAAGTTTTTTCTACCAAATCCCATTCATCAATGGCTATAGGGAAAGGGAGATCGAGTTTTCTCAATTTGATGGAGATGTACAATATAATACTCCAGATCCTTAAAAAAATGTACAATATAATACTTATAGCAAGTTGAGGATTTTATTAGATAGACGGCTTGCACCATAACAAACCTAACCACAACCAACTGTCAATTCACCTCCTCCTCTTTCTAAAATTTATTTTCTCATATTTTATCCCTCTGTTCATCAATGCTCTCTTATTTATCAAGTCGCCTATTACCCTTCTTTATTAACAATCCCTCTCCTTTGTCAATTTGGAACGCAAGGAGTACATTTGTAGACAGCAACAACAATATAATGTTAGATGTGAACACCAGATCTACCTAGCTAGTTCATACTAGGTGTTTTGTCGACTAGAAGGGGTGGTGCCATCTGGTTGCATTAGTAAGGGAGGACTAATAATAAATGCCGATATTCCTTGTTGCATAGTAGTATATCTATATCTATCTATAAATAGAAGCTCCGGCCTCTGGCACTGCTCTGCAGTCCAACAATTCCCAAAAGCCAGAGTTATTGGACGGTGCATGCGGCCATGACACCCCTCGACTGCGACATGCCTGGAGCTTCTCGCAAGCACCACCTCTCGCATCTCCCAGCTCACTGCCTGGTGATCTTGATGGTTGCACTGGCGGCCGCCGCGGTGGCCAGCGCGCAGCTGTCGTCGGAGGACTACTACGACGCCTCCTGCCCCGCCGCTCTCCTCACCGTCAGGACCGCCGTCTCGACGGCCGTTCTGCTGGACCGTCGCATGGGGGCCTCCCTTCTCCGCCTCCACTTCCACGATTGCTTCGTGCAGGTAAGTCACCGATCCATTTCCATTTTTGACCGGATCGTCGTCGGTCTCTCCCTGCGGGTTCTAGAGAGTGACGATGGATCCACGCTGTGTGCATATGCACGGCTGCAGGGTTGCGACGCGTCGGTGCTGCTAGACGACACGGCGAGCTTCACCGGCGAGAAGGGGGCGGGGCCGAACGCGGGGTCGCTTCGCGGCTTCGACGTGATCGACAACATCAAGATGCTGCTGGAGCTGCTGTGCCCGCAGACCGTCTCCTGCGCCGACATCCTCGCCGTCGCCGCCCGCGACTCCGTCGCACAGGTGAGCCAAGCCACTGAATTTCGCCTAAACTGTTCTACATTCCACTGATTTGCTTTAGATAAATTCTTTTTTTTTTTTTTACTTGCACATATATAATTGAGTCGGAAAATATTATCGTGCATATGAATATCTGTGAGCAGCCTAGATATAACAGAACTGATCGACCAGACACAGATGATGCTCTCCGATCGATCCACTTTCCACACGTCAAAAGTAGTTTATACCACATATATATAGCAGAGGTCGAACAGCTTAAAAGTGTTTGTTTAACTATTAAAAGTGATGATTCTCTAAAGAGAGAAAATGAGGGAGAAAAAGTTGATTCATGTGTGTGTGTTGGTGCAGCTGGGAGGACCATCGTGGTCGGTTCCCTTGGGCAGGAGGGACGCCACGACGGCGAGCGCGTCCCTGGCCAACAATGACCTGCCTGGACCTACCAGCAACCTCAACGGCCTCCTCAACGCTTTCTCCAACAAGGGTCTCAGCACCACCGACATGGTTGCCCTCTCAGGTACACATGCATGGTACAATATGACTGAAGATTGAAACCCTTTTTCCTGCTTCATGCAATGCATGCATGCATATAGATTATTAGCAGCAGGCAGGCAGGCTAAGATGGCGGATGGCACATCCCATCATAGACGCTTCACACATTCGATCATCGTCTACAGCTCGAGCACATGGCATGTCCAAGTAATAAAAAGTAAACTAAAATGCATGCACAGGCCATTGATATCGACGCGGCAGCAAACTAGATCTTGCACTCATTCCAGGTCAGGCAGCAAACTAGATCTTTGCAAACTGTACTGCAGTCATAATCAAGATTCACAGTAAGCTAGTACCAGTGTAAATTGGTATAGAGACATAAAGTCTAAAAAAGACATAGATAAAATAGTACAAAGATGTATCAAGCACCGTCAACACTAAGAACAACACTGTCAACATGCATCTCAAGTACGTGCAAACGTACGCATGTGAATGCCAGTATTTTGTTCCGTTCTGTTTTCCTTCAGTCGGTAGCCATTGTCGATCTGCTTCATCTCGATGACTTCATGTATATGATTATATTATGCAGTGCACATCATCTATATATATGCATATTTAATACACATACATCGTACTCGCAAAGAAAACGCTAGCTACTACATGCATGATCGATGCATCATTGTTTGTTTGCATGCGCCCATCAATTCAACATGGCGATAGTTGGTCACTGTTCTAGTCACCACCTTTTTCTGCTCGCAACCTGACAACATTTGGACGAACGCGTAGGCGTCACCTACCGATCCAGTACTCCTACGACGTGATCATCGATCGATCACGCGATCGACAGCCCAACTACCAGCCGCTAGGCACTGTGCATGATTGCGTCGAATGCATATGCCTCGATCACGGGCTCACCGCTAGCTCACGCAAATGCAGGTGCCCATACCGTCGGCCGGGCGCAGTGCAAGAACATCCGTGCCCGGATCTACAACGACACCGACATCGACGGCACCTACGCGGCGTCTCTGCGAGCCAGCTGCCCGGCGCAGGGCGGCGACGGCGTGCTCGAGCCGCTCGACGACGCCACGCCGGACGCCTTCGACAACGCCTACTTCGGCAACCTGCTCGCGCAGCGCGGCCTGCTGCACTCCGACCAGGCGCTCTTCAGCGGCGGCAGTGGTGGCGGCGCGACGGACGGGCTGGTCAGCACCTACGCGTCCGACGCCGACCAGTGGGGAGCGACTTCGCCGTGGCGATGGTTAAGATGGGCAACATTAGCCCGCTCACCGGCACCGATGGCGAGATCAGGGTCAACTGCCGGAGAGTGAATTAACTAGCCGGCCAGCTCACGGAACACACATTGATTGATTATTGCATTTTGCTATATATATATATATTGTGTATATTTCGCAAAGAGGCAGAGAAGAATTGAAGAGGAGTATAAGTTCATATGTATACAACTATTATTAATTAATTATTCAATATTATTTCGTGCATATATATAGCTTCTGAACTGGACTACTCGATCCCTGTAGTACACGCTAGAGGAAGCGAAAATCATTCTGCTACACATGAACCGACCAGAATAATGCTACATGTAGCCTTTTAGTAGGCTTTCATGCATGGAATTTTTTACCACATAAATCGATTTATTTTCCTGGATCAGAATTTCTGATCTGGGTTGAAGTTTCTGTTTTCTGTAACTTTTCATGTGTAGTTGTGCTGGTTTTGAACTAACTCTCCTAGAGATGAAACTTTCTCATAGGGACCAGAATTTTCTTATCCTAGGTAGAAAAGGGACATAATTGCTAGCTTTGGGTTGCGACCAGAGAGGTTCGAGGTACCATCGGATTAGTACGTACGATGACTTCCCAAATTCCCAATGGAACAACTGAGCAAGAGTTTCAGCATTACACTGAAATTTACCAACAAAAAACTAGTTAAAAGCAAACTAGAATAAACACATAGGCTGTCTCCAACTCACATGCTGGTTAAATACCTGGGCCTGGGGAGCAGAGCCCAGCAACTCTGTTCACACGCAGAGCAAAATAAAGGCCTGAGGTCAATTGCCTGGGCCAGACAAATTCTCAGACCACTGTGACCTGGCCCTGGGCCTGTAATAGCTTTAGGGAATGGGTCGTGGTTTTGGGCCTACGTGCGTGTCGCCGGCATTTACCTCAAGTATCGTGACCACCACAAAACAAACGGTGGTCTGCTCCTGCCACTGCCAGAAGTTTTTTTTGGTACTTTCAAATGCTACCAATCAATCATACTGGAAAACAAGGCATCTTCTGTTTGAAAATAAGGCAAAGTGCATACAGGGACATGAACAAGGCAACGTGTAAAAACAGCTGAGTCACTCTACCAATGAAAAGCATCTTCATACATACAGGACATGATCAAGGCACCGTGCAATTTAGAAAGACAAGTTACTAGAATGGAAATCCAAGTTACACATATACAGATATACCACTGAGAAATTGTGAACCATGTATCATGTAACCTTCTATGCTATTGATAGATAGAGCTGTACTTCATTATGCACTCCATCATCCCAATGGATTAGAGGCAACACTCCTTCTATTTATTTCAAAAGCAAAAGAAAATAAAGCTCCATGAAAATTACCTTCCATTCAATAAATAGATTCCATTTTTGGGCAGGGGAGTCAACCATGACATTTACCCACCAAACAGAGTACCTATTATTCCTATTCTTTTCACCAACGATCACAAAGTAACTGACTCTAGGCGTGAAGGGTGCCAACCATGACAGTTATAGCTTCCCCACGGATTCGGACCCTCTGAGTTTCCTCATCCCACTGCAGACAGAGTGTTCCACTCCTTGGAGAGGCCTGACATGTGAAAACATACAAACAAGATGTATATGATTATGACAAGTTGCAATCTAAAGGATGCTATCAAATGGATCAGATACTTGCAAAGCTAGCTTGTACTCAATACCATAAAAGCTGTCATGTTATGTTTCCCCAGCTTCTGACCCCAGTAAGGTGCCACGGAACAGTGTACGCTAGCACAGACCGGGTCCTGATGACAAAGACAAAGGGAGAAAATGAGACGTTATGAAAAGGCTTTTCCTTTTCATCAGTGCCTTATGGCTGTTCATGGAACACTTAAGTCTCAACTCAAGATGATAATATGGCTATGAATGGATCAGTTGACCAGAACCTGTTGATGTAAGATTCCTAATTCCAACTTTTTTCGAGGAGAGATGAAAGATTTGTTACCTCATTTATACTGTAAGAGAGACTACTTAGCATGATGGAATGGAACACATGTTTTGCATTATTACCTCATTTATTCCATATTTTGGGCTGAAGAAACGAGTGACAAAATCATAACTAGATCCTTCACGAGCTGGACCTGTAATGGCAACGCCTCTTCCAGGGCACTGGACTAGTTCAGCAATGTTAGGACAAACATTTTCAACTTCATCACATGAGCTAACTTCCACCTAAAGAGTTCAAAAGGTTAAAAAAGTGCAACCAACTATTAAAATGGAAGAAACGAACCTGGAGAGCTTGCAGTTAAAACAAGAGTTTTGATTATGAAATGAAACAGAGATTGGATACTGGAAAGAAGGATGAAAGGAATTACAATGAGGTCGGAAAAGGCAGAGACGGTTTGCAGCTCATTAATGACAGAAGCACCATTTAAAGTATCAGGAAGTGAAGACAACTCTGCAGAATTGTATTTTACCACCGGGATAACAGGGAAATCCAATTCTACAAAGAACTTTGAGCAGGTATTCTGTGAAGGAGAATATAAGTTGCTTGCATCCTTCGATCCAACAACTTTCTTAGCTGTTAGACGTCCAGATTTTGCCACAAACTCTATAGCGTCACATTCCACAAGGCCAGATGACAATAGGTAGTGCGCAGCAGCTAATGTTCCATGCCCACAGAGTTCACTCTGCACAATTGATAAAGTCAAATACGATTTCTCCAATAGCGTCATATCAAGAGTATATATTAATAGAAAGACTGCTTCTACAGAAGTGCCAGAAGGTAATTCTGTTTCATAAAAAGAACAATGGAATACATAGTGTATACTTGATACAGCTTAGATGGACAATGTTTAAAATCTCCATCTATAGTCGCCGCTATACCCCGCTATAGCTGTTTGAGGCAAGTCAAACTATCTGTGTCTATGTACAACTTAGCAACTATAGCCCCATTTAACTCTGCTAAACTGTTTTAGAGGTTATCCGCTAAATGCCTTAAATGGAGATTTAAAACACTGGATGGAACAAGGAATTACAGCATTGTTGTGTAAGTGATCTCGAATTTTAAATTATTGAAGTGCCAAGAAAAGAAAGTCTCAATGTTATCTGAAGGGGATAAATGACCAATTTACCATAGTGAGAAAATATCTTGGGCAGTTACAAGCAACTGACGGGATATCAGAAAGTTGCAAGGAAACATAATGGTATAATAAACATCTTTCCTCGCAAAAAAAAAAACTATAATAAACTTCTTTCAAAGAAGCAAACATATGCACATCCATAACATTTTATAAAGGCTACCCTTTGCATGAAAAAGGATTATATTTCCTAAACACAGTGAAATTCAGCACATGACACTAAAGTAAATCATCAGTATTGCACAGTAGTATTCTAAAAAAAAAAAGTATTGCACAGTAGCATCCTATACCCATCCTTATAAAGACCTAAACTAATCGGACAACATAAATGGCATAGTTCTACTCTAGGATATGTTGCGATTAAGTACTCCACTACCTGGTGTCATAGAGCATGAGCATTAGAGCTCTGCATTTATGCGAAATGTCTGCCATATTTGCTCTGTCTTTGTGATATATGACAGCACACAGTGATTCCAATTCACTCAGGCTCCCTAACTTTAGCAGGTTCTAAGATACTAGCAAATTGGAAGATTTGTGATGGAAACAATAACCTCACGAACTGGAGTGAACCAGCGGATACGGAACTGGGCAGTCAACGCCGTAACACCATCCCCTGCAGCATCCGCTCCGGCACCGGAACGGACCAGGAACGCGGTGATGGGGGTGTTGAACTCTGCTGCCACCGACTGCATCCACCGCTCGTCCAGATGGTCTTCTCCTGCGTCGTCCTCCAAGAGGCAGACGGCCGCGGAGTTGCCCTTGAACGGCTCATCAGTGAAGGCATCAACCTGGAGGGACAGATCATATCAACACGTTAGAAGAAATGGAACGAGGTAGTCGGTGGTGATAGAGAGCTTTGCGACTGACCACGGCGTATCTGAATGCTCTCTTCGGCATCCCGTCGAGCACCTGGGGGACGGCGGCGGAACCGGAGGAGCTGAAGCTGAAGCAGTGACAAACTGACAAGAACGACAGGAGGAGAGTTTGACACTTTGACTAGTACACCTGTTTTGTTGACCCTGAGCCCCTGACTCGTGGATATATTTTAGACTAAACTTGGACGCAGGTTCTCTAATTATTGTGTCCGTCACTATTACAGAACTAACCGTTCTATGTATTTTACAGAATTATAATCAGTGTATAGTACATACTCCCTCCATCCATAAAAAACATGTTATGGATTACATGCGAGAAAAAGGCGTTTATTTTTAACTAAGTTTCTAGTAAATAGTATTAATATTTTTTGTGGGGATCGATATTCGGGACACCCGTACGTGATCTCCCGAACCATCCCTTACAAGCAAATGGGACCCGAGATCTCGACCGTAGACGAGCTCCTCATGGGCGAAGGGAATGCTCCCGGCCCGAGCTCCCTCCCACGGGCTCCCCCGATGGAGGCCCGCCTTCCCGCCTCATTCGAGCTCCCCGCCCCTTCTCACCCGATGGCTTCGCATACCCGCACCTCGAAAGATCTCGTCTAGGGACCCCTCTCCGTCTCGAACGAGCTCCCCGGGTACGAGCTCGAGCTCGCCCCGACGCCCATTCTCCGCCTCGAATGAGCTCTCACGAGTATAGAAGGACATGCCGAGCTTGAGCTCGGGCCGACGAAGTTCCTTTCCGTCTCGGACGAGCTCCCGAATAGTACCGATTCCCGGCTAGTAACAGGCTCGAACACAACACCGACCGACGACGCCGTGGCTACTTGTCGGGCGCCGCAGCCTATGGCGGATAGCGTCGGGGAGAACAAGATCCTCGGAGACACGCGGTATGGCCCGTCGGACCACGCCATACCGCGCCGAACGCTACGGGACAACCGCTACCAGACAAAGATGACCTCGGCAACGGAGGCCGAGCTCCCCGCCGAGCTCTCCCGCCCACACGTTTTCCCGCGATGCACAAGACGACGCGATTTATGGCGGACGGCGCCGCCGCAGTCCGATCAGACGGCGGCGCATGCCTCGATGGACGAGGGGGCTCATGGGCGACAACGGCGGCGCGACGAGCTCATCGTTCCCTCGTCACCGACCGACGAGCCCGAGCTCGGCGGCCGCACGAGCAAAAACATAAGAACATGGAGCCGCCCCACGCAGCTCCACGACGACCGGCAGATAGGCTTTGGCGCGAGGCGGCGACGACGAGCGCAGCTCGGGCGGTCCGGCGTGCCCGACCAAACGGCTACATTTCCTTCTCCTCCCCCCCAAATTTGTATTTCTTCGACCTCTAAGCCCTCCGTCCAAGGGCCACTGCGAGCTCCCTTGCAACTATAAAAGGGGCAGCATGGCCATCGGATGGAGGCAGAGGCTCTCGTAAGTTCTCGCCTTACAAGCATTCTAGCTTCCAACACTCCGAACACCTACTTTCACAGAGACACGGGAGCTCATCTCCCTCTCGCGCCCGCTTGTATTCGAACCGTCACGAGCCTTTGAGCTCGGATAGTGGCCTCCACCGGACTAGGGGGCGCGATTTGCCCCGAACCAAGATAAACCTTGTGTCATTGTCTCTAGAGCTAGGCCATCGGAGCACGCGACAGCCGGACATTACCGTGGCGGTGGTATTAGATCACGGCGGTTGGCGCCGGGTAGGGGCGGCGCTAGTGCGACGTTTCTCCACTCCGATGGCTTCTTCCACTCCGCCGCCCGGGCGGCAGCGCCGCGGCGATGCGCTCGGCACGATCGACTTCTCGGCACCGAGCCGAGCGATCCCGTCACGGAGCCGTCTTCACCCGCCCGATGCGGCGTGAGGACATCCCCGGCCGCCTCCGGCGCCACCGACTCCGTCCCGACGAGCATGGGGACGGAACTCCACCTCCGCGCCAGTCCAGCCCTATCCGCGCCGCCGCGACCGCGCTTCGGCCTCATCCGGGGACCCGCTTCGACATCCCGGGGGCGAGCCTACGCAGGCCCCCGTTCCGCGATGTGACCTTCTCCATCGCCAATGTCGCCCTACGGCTTCGGCCGGCGAAGAGGCGCTGTCGGTCGACGAGCTCGAGCTTCGCCCTCGATGGGATGAGCCTCATGGATTGCGACCCCACGCGTCGGTGCTACATGTGTCACACCCCGACGGGCGCGGAAGAGGAGGTCCACTCGAGCGACGCCTCCCAACACACGCCACGAGACACCGCCCGCGCCGCGGCGAGCCGCCTATTGACCGCATCAAAGCCCGCTGGAAGAGCTCGAGGAGCTCGAACGCGCAGCAGCCCAAGAACGCGAAACTCTCTCGCCGAAAGGGGAGGAAGACAAGAATCGCGAGCACGAGCTCGAGCCCGCGAGGTCCACGACCGCATCAACCGACGGCGTCCCGAACGGCTCCCGCGGTGTTCGGGAGAGCATCCCGAACCTCGGCGGCCGCCACGCCGCTCCTACGACGTTGGTTCGGCCCCGAGGGACCGGAGGCATGCGGGGGCCCACGAGCAGCTCAAGAGAGGCCCCGGCGGAGGCGGCGGTCCAGCGGCCGAGCTCGCGCGCCTCACCGACGACCGTTGGAGGAGCACGAGGCTTCCTCCCACCCCGATGTCCACGCACGACGACGAGTCGGCGAGAACCGCGACGCCCGGGGGACACCATCAACGCCCGGCGGAAAGCGGAGGCTCGAGCCGAGAAGAACGCCCCCGGGACGACGGCAAGTACCACCACGACGACCATGAGAAGCGCCCCGCAGCCTACAAAGAAGCGACGCGGTGGCCGCCATGACAAGCGAAGAAGACAAGAGCCGCAGCCCCACGCCGGTACACCGCCCGCGGAGCCCGCCTCCCAAACGGGACCGCCGGCCCTCGAGCTCGAGCTTGAGGAGGCCTAAGGCCTTCGGTTCACGCATCCACGACGCTCCGTTCCCTCTCGCTTCCGAGCCCGACCTCGGTGCGAAGTACAACGGGAGACCGACCCCGCCACGTGGCTCGAGGACTACCGCCTTGGTCGTCAAGCGGAGGTGCCGACGCCGACTATTTCATCATTCGCAACCTCCCACTCTATCTTGCAGATTCGGCGCGGTCATGGCTCGAGCACCTCCCCGAGGGCACCATCCGCAACCGGGAGGACCCCGCGCGACGCCTTCGTTGGCAACTTCCGGGGCACCTATGCCCGGCCAAGCACGACGTGGGACTCCGCGAGGCTGCAAGCGCAGGAAGGAGGAGAGCCCGCGGCGACTACATCGGGCGCTTCTCCAAGCTCGCAACAACCTCCGGAGGCCTCGACTCGACCAAATCATCACCGCCTTCACCTTCGGCACAACCTCCGCAAGACCCCCGATCCACGAGCTCGGCGCCCGAAGCCCCCCAAAGTGAAGGAGCTCCTCGACCCGCCACACGTCACGCCGAGGGAGAGGACGCCGCCTCCGCCGTCACGGGCAAGGGCAAGCTGAAGGGCGATGACGAGGAAACCGGGGATCGAACTCCCGCTTGAAGGAAGAGCAAGAAGAACAAGCGCCCCGCGACGACGACGACGACGACTTCGAGAGCCGTTGCGGACAAGCGCAAGGCCGACGGCAAGGGTGGCAAGCCTTTCATCCCCAAAGAGCACTTCGACAAGATGCTCGAGGAGCCGTGCCCACACCATGAGGGGCCGGTCAAGCACAAGATGAAGGATCGCCATCTCATGAAAAAGCACGTGATGGGCACGCCGCGTGGTGGCGGCGGGGCGACAACGACAAGGACACAAAACCAGCTCGACGAGTTCGACGCCGACATCTACATTGAGGACGGCGCCGCCAACGCCGTCTTCGGGCGGGCCACCGGCCACGAGTCCCGCCGACGAAGCTCACGCGCCGCGAGGTCCTCTTCACCGAGCCGGCTACCCCGAGTACCTCAAGTGGTCGAGCTCGGCGATCACCTTCGACAAGGCCGATCATCCACGACACATCCCGCACGGGGAAGGTACCCGCTTCGTCGTCGATCCCATCATCGGCACCATGCGCCCGGGAAGGTGTTGATGGATGGCGGGCGCGCCTCAACCTTCTCGCATCCACGCGCTCCGGGCCCTTGGCATCCCAAGGCACGTCTCCGCCCGTCGCCGGAGCCGATCCATGGGGTGGTGCCGGGAAGCAGATGCTCCCGCCGGACGGATCGACCTCCCCCGTCACCTTCGGCAACCCGGACAACTTCCGCAAAGAGGTCCTCACGTTTGAGGTGCTCCCGCTCAAGAACGCCTACCATGCCCCGTTGGGGCGGCCGTGCTATGCGGTTCATGGCCGTCCCCAACTACACCTACCTCAAGCTCAAGATCCCCGGTCCGAGGGGAGTCATTACCATCGATTCCACCTTCGAGCACGCATTCGGCCGCGAGGCCGCCGCCGGCCCAAGACACCGACGCCCATTGTCGAAATCGGCGGATGCTACCCAAGATGGCGGCTGGGCGCCGAAGACTCCCCGAGCTCAAAAAGAAGGCGGGCATGAGCTCAACCGCCGAGCCCCCGAAGGTGGCGAGCACGAGCTCGTCCGCCGAGCTCGAGAAGGTGACGGGCACGTTCGAGCCCGAAATGACGCCAAGGAGGTCACGGTCAACAAGGATGGGCGCACCCTCTCTCGTGGGTGCCAAGCTCACTCCCAAATAGGAAAAGCGAAGCTCGCCGACCTCCTCCGCGCGAACCTCGATGTATTCGCGTGGAGGGCCTCGGATATGCCGGGCATACCGAGGGAAGTCGCCGAGCACTCCTTGAACATCAAACCCGGCTCGACCGGTGAAGCAGTAGGTCGAGACGTTTCGACAACGATCGACGCCGTGCAATCGCCGAGGAAATAGATAAGCTCTTAGCCGCCCGGGTTCATCAAGGAGGTGTATCATCCCGAGTGGATAGCCAACCCCGTACTAGTTAAGAAGAAGAATGGGAAATGGAGAATGTGTGTTGATTACACGGGTCTCAACAAGGCATGCCCAAAGGATCCGTTTCCTTTGTCGCGCATCGACCGATTGTTGACTCCACCTCCGGGTGTGAAACGCTCTGTTTTCTCGACGCCTACTCCGGCTACCACCAGATCGCGATGAACGAGCTCGATCAGCTCGCTACCTCCTTCATCACTCCGTTTGGCGCATTCTGTTACGTAACAATGCCCTTCGGTTTGAAGAACGCCGGTGCCACCTTCCAGAGGTGCATGCAGAAAGTCTTCAAAGAGCTCCTCGGAAAGCTCGTTGAAGCATACGTCGACGACATCGTTGTCAAGACAAAGCGCTCGAAAGAGCTCATCCCCGACCTCGAAAAAGTCTTTGCTAAGCTCCGAGAGTTGAGTCAAGCTCAATCTCGAGAAATGTGTCTTCGGGGTCCCTCGAGGGAAGTTGCTTGGCTTCATCGTTTCGAACGAGGCATCGAGGCCAATCCCGAGAAGATCGCCGCCATAACGAACATGGGGCCAATAAAAACGTCAAGTGCGTGCAACGGCTCACGGGATGCCTAGCCGCGCTAAGTCGTTTCATAGCCCGACTCGGGGAACGGAGCCTCCCACTCTACAAGCTGCTGAAAAGTTAGAGCGCCGCCTGGACCGACGAAGCCCAAAGAAGCCCTCGACTCACTGAAGCAACTTCTTGCTAATCCACCCGCACTCGCCGCTCCCACGCCCAACGAACCAATCCTCCTTTACATCTCGGCCACCTCGAAGGTGGTGAGCACCGCGCTTCGTCGTCGAGAGGGAGGAGGAAGGGCATACACTCAAGGTACAAAGATCCGGTGTACTTCATCGCGGTTCTCACCGACACCAAGACCCGCTACACACACAGCTCGAAAAGCTCGTGTACGCCACTGTATTAATCACGGCGCAAGCTCGGGCATTACCGACTCTCATCCGGTCAAAGTCGCTCCAAGTTCCCCTTGGCGAGGTCATCCGTAGCCCCGAGGTTACGGGCCGAATGGCTAAGTGGGCTATTGAGCTCATGGGACCCGACATCACCTACGCCCCGAGACGCCATAAAATCCCGTGCTCCTCGCGCACTTCGTCGCAGAGTGGACCGAGGTCGGCACCACCCAGCCCGACGACATCGAATATCTTTGGCCAGATGCCGACGGATCCGTAAAGAAGCACGGCGCGGCCGACTCGTCTTCATCTCTCCGCACGGGTGCGCATGAAGTACTCCACCCGCCTACACTTTCCCGCGTCCAACAACGTGGCCGAGCACGAGGCTCGTGAACGCCTTGCGCACGCCCGCGAGCTCGCGTCCCGGCACCTCGAGGTCCGGCGACTCCGAGCTCGTCAAGAACCAAGTCATGAAGGAAGTCGATTGCGCCAACCCGAAGATGATCGCTATCACCGGAAGGTCCGAGCTCGAGGAGCACTTCCACGGCCTCGAGGTCAACCACATTCACCGCCACCTCAACAACGGCGCGGATATTCTCGCCAAACCGCATCGCCGATCACCGTCGGTCCCGCCAGCGTCTTCATGCACGAGCAACGCAAGCCATCGATACGACTCAAAGACGACCCCGCGACGACGACGACGCGAACTCGACCGCCGACGCCCGAGCCGGACCCTATGAAGGCGACGCCCCGCAAGCCCAAGCTCCCAACACACGGGCCCGCCTAGCCACGAGCTCACACCCAACAAAGCTCGGGGGCCGGATCGAGCTTCGACCACGACGGCCCCGAGGCCCGACCGGGCGGATCCCACCGCCGGTGGTTCAAGGAAGGCAAGCCCCCCGTGGCAAGAGGAATCCGTGCACCGGGCGCGAAGGGCCAAGTCATTCATCCTTGTTGGACAAGAGCTCTACCGGCGCGGAGCCTCCGGAGTCCTCCGCTGCATCACCCGTGGAGCGTGGGGAGAAGCTCATCGAGGAGATTCACTCCGGCGAACGCGGCCACCATGCAGCGCCGCGAGCTCGTTGGGAAGTCGTTCGGCGGGGTTTTCTTGGCCGATCGCCGTCGCGACGCCATCCGAGTCGCCCGACGCCGCGAAGGATGCGGTTCGCCGCCAAGCGCACGCACCTCCCGCCTCCCCTCCCTCCGATCGATCCCGCTCACCGGCCGTTCGCGGTCCGGGCCTCGACATGGTGGGACCCTTCAAGAGGACGGCCGGGGCTACATGCACCTCCTCGTCGCCATCGACAAATTCTCAAAGTGGATCGAGGTTATGCCCATCGCGGCGGTGCCGAGCCGAGGAAACCGTCAAGTTCTTCACCGGCATCATCCACCGCCGGTCCCGAACTCCATCATCACCGACAACGGCACGAACGAACTGGGAGAGGTCTTCATCGACCGGTGCAGCGATCGCGGCATTCGCCGACATCCCCGCCGCCACCCAAGGACCAACGGCCAGGTAGAAAGAGCTAACGGCATGATCCCGCAGGCGTGAAGTCTCGCGATCTTCCCGAGGCTCGAAAATACGCCCCGCCGGTGGCTCGCCGAGCCCCGCCGGTCGTATGGAGTCTCCCGCACGACGCCGAGCAGGGCCACGGACGGACGCCGTTCTTCCCGCTTCGATCCGAGGTCGTACTCCCCACCGACCTTGAGTACGGCTCGCCCGCGCCCAAGCCTTCAACGAGCACAATAATCAAGCGCCGCTCAAGACGCCGCCGATCACCGACGGCTCGGGACATCGCCCTCATCCACTCCGCCAAGTACCTACAGTCCATGAGGCGCTACCACGACCGCCACGCCGAGGGCGAAGCTTTCAGCGTCGGCGACCACGCCTTTGCGGCGAGTCCGAGCTCGAAAGACAAGCACAAGCTCGGCGCCGTGGGAAGGGAGGGGCCCTTCACCATCGCTCAAGTGCCGAGACCGGCACGTACAAGCTCAAGGACCATCATGGCCGAGTCCTCACCAACGCATGGAACATCGAACGCCTACGCCGCTTCTACCCCTAAATGTATTTCGAAATGTTGTAGCTACAAGAGCTCAATAAAAGCACAAATTCGATGCAAAAATATGTGCAAGCATTTCGAATTTTTTTTTTCCTTAGAGCGCATCTCGAGCAACGATCGGCCTCCGCCCGGCGAAGACCCGCCCCTTGCTCGGGGGCTACAAGGAGCGGGGTGCACACCCCACGTTTTTAACACACCGATTTTTTCAAAACTTACAAGTCCAGAGCTCAGCGACGAGCTCAAACTTGCGAACTTACACTCCTTCCTCTTAGCTCAGACAATGTTCCGAAACGACTAAGTCGTGAGCTCATCACCTTAGAGCATGGCGCGACTGCCTAACGACCTCCCGCGCCCCTGCGGCCAGCGAGGAATGGCCCGCCATCCGGCTCTCGAATCATGAGCTCACCGAAAAGTCGAAACAAAACATGATATAAGAGGAAAGACGACTTCCATTAAGCACGAGCTCCCTTAAAAGTTTTTACAATTTGCCTCAAACTATGAGGACTTAATGAACTTGTAACTAAAAGAGGCCGAGCCTCGAGTTCCTATCCTTGCGCAGCGGGTCTTGATCCATCAAGATGTGGGCGGAGACGTCTTGCGCAGCCCCTCCTCCTCGACGGGCTCCTCCTACGCCCCACGGGGGGGCTCAAACACCCCGAGCTCCTCGGCGGCAAGCTTGAAGAGCTCGCCAGACAAGCCGCGGTGGCGACCCCAGCCAGCCAGCGACCTTCCGATCGGTGTCGGCATCGCCAACACCCGGCGCCCACCCCGTCTTCTCACGATGTCGACCTCGAATTTGGGGTAGTGGGTGAAGACGACGCCGATGGCCTTATGCACCACGCGGGCCCGCGTCCTCCGTCACCTTACGCTGGATCGCCGACACCCGCTGGCCGGGTCCGCCCGTCTTCCACCCCGAGGACATCGCAGACGCCCGACCGCGGATACAAGGCCCTCGTGGGCGCGCTTCGAGCTCGACCTCCTCCACGGCCTTAGCGGCACACTCTTGAAGCCCCGAGCTCTTTTTCCTTGCGCCGACAAGGTCGCCGGTGCGCCGCGTCAGTCCGCCTCCTTCTCCCCGCAGCGCGAGCCGCGTGTGTGGGGAGGAGGCTTCGGGAGGCGGCGAGCTCCCGACTCCTCTCCCGGCCTCCCGCGCCGCCCTTCGAGACTCGCTTCTCACCGCAAACAAAGGCAACAGATTAGACATGAGCCACAAGGCCTTTGGGACACAAAAGAGGAAGCAGCCGCCCGCTACTCCACACAGTCGTCAGAGCTCTTGCTCGTTGCAGCGAGCTCATAATTCTCGGCTTCAAACCGAACCCGCCTCTCCGCCTCCGAGGCGCGAGATTGCACCACAATCCCGGGCTTCGCGGTCGTAGGCCGAAGTCCCGCCGACGAGGACGGCCGCCCTCGAACGCCGAACAAACAAGACAAAAGACAAGGGCGTGAGCACTCACCCCGAGTTCGGCGTCACGGTGGCGGAGTTGCCCGCAAGCTCGTCCTGTCCTTCCGCAGGGACTCCTCGCCGAGCTCAAGCGCCGAGCGCCGAGCCCTTGTTGTCGAGCCGACGAAGGAGTCGAGCTCCTCCCCGCATCTTCTCGCGCTACCACTTGTGAGCAAGCTCGAGCTCCTCCTCCCGTCGGGTCGCCTCCCGCAGCCGCGGCCCGCACCCTCACCTGGGCCTCCCGGGCAGCCCGCTCCTCCGCCCCACGAACGAGGTTGGCCGCCTCCTCCGCCCGGGCCTCCGTGAACCGGTCTTTGGAGCCGCGCAGCCGAGCTCGTCGCACATCTCCGCAAGACAGCCGCCGCCACCGTCCGACGAAACCGCCGGCCCTCGTGGAGGACTTTGTCGCGGTTGTACCCCGATGGCCTCCCTACGCCCCCGCAAGCCACAAACGGTTAAACGAGAAAGAAGACACGAAACGAAGCCCCGACCACCGCAACGACGACGAACTCCGGAAGGCGGCGGCGCACTCGCCGGCTCGATGGTCGACGACTCCGCCTCCTCCCACAACGGCGACAGCGGGCGACCCGAGCATAGGCCGGGAACAACGATGTTCGCGCCCGCCGGAGGGACACTCGTCCGACGACAACAAGACGGACACCTTGGCCCCATCAACCTCGACGCCCCACGGCAAGGAACGGCACTCGACGCGGCGGCGACGCTCAGGATGGCGGCACCCTCGACGGCCTCGCCTTCCAAGCCCTCATCGCCGGACCGCGCCGTCCTTCCCCGCCGCCGGCGTCCTCGTCGTCGGAGATCTCGACGACCTCCCCCCCCGAGGTTGGGCCCCGACGTGCGGGGTCTCCCCGACACGCTCCCGGTGGCCGGTCCTCCTCCGTAACCGCTTCTCCATCTCCGACGCCGCCGACGAGCTCCCGGCAGCCCCGAGTACCGGGCGCCCGAGGCCGCCTCGGTCGGCTCCTCGACCGAGCTCAAAGACGGTCCTCAACGCTGGGCCCACGGGGACGGCCGGGCGCCGAGGAAGAGCCTAGAGCACGAGAGGGCCCCGAAACCAGCGAGGCGCTGGTCGACAATGCCCCCTTGAAGGGGGAACAATGGCCATCTTCGAGCCCGTCCCCCCGCGCCGCCGTCACCGCCCCCGCTCGACGCCGACGCCCGCCACCACCGCCGCCGAGCCGCCAACGCGCGGGTCGAACCCACCGGGCGTTGAGCTCATGGTCAACGGCGCCATCGGCCTCGTCATCTCCAAGCCCGAGCCCGTTCCAGCCGAGCTCGCACCTCCGCCTTCAAGCGCTTGTCGTGGCACGCCGTCGCCGCCCTAAGCGCCGCCGGTCGCACTGAGATCGATCACTACAGCCCAACGATGACGCCAAAAGCGGAGAGCATACCCGACGGCCACCCTCTTCTCCCTTCTTCTTCGCGCCGCCGCCCGGAGCCCCCGGACGCCCGACCGGCACCGACCCCCGCGCCGGGCTTAGGGCGCCTGGGGCCCGAGGTGATCGCGCGACAGCGCCGCGCGCCCAAGGCCACCACCAGTTGTGGCGAGCTCGCAGCCCCGACGAGATCCCGACCCGCCCATCGAGAGCGACGCCGACGCCGAGGGCCCACCCGGCGGCCGACACCGGCCCGTCTCCTCGACGGCCCGCCGCCGCCATCGATCGGACCCGCCCCGTGCCGGGACAAGTGCCCGCTGAACGCCGGCAGAGCTTGCCTCCGGCTCCGCGGGAAGAGGAGGTTGGGAACTGGGCGGGGCGCACCACGCCGCCTATAGAGCTCGAGCTCGTTAGAGGGCTCGAGACGACAAGAGAACGAACTAAGACAGGCGACGAGCACTTACCAACTCGAGGTCTCCGGATCGGGGAGGATCCGGGAGCTCCCGGCGCCCCTCACTCCCGTCCTCGTCACCGCTTCATCCAAAATTCCACCTCGGTCGACGGTGGAGACGGGGGCGTCGCCGCCCCCACGAACGGGGCCTTCTCCTTCTCCATCTCCCACATTCGAGAGCTCGACACCGGAGGGGCACCACCGCCTTGCCGAGCCAGGCCTCGATGATGTGGTTCACCGTCGCCCCGGCATCTCGAGCGCCTTGATCCTGCCCCACGGCCGCCTCCACATCACCCACCGTGTTGTCATGCGGGCCCTCGCGCCACGCCTGGCTCCCACTCGAGAAAGTGCGGCCGGTGTACCGCGGTAGAGGGTAGGAGAGGTCGTTCTTGAGGTAGAACCACTCCTCCCTCCATCCTGGGGGTTGGCCGACGGAAGTCGCCCTCGGGAAGGACTCCCGGACCTTCCCCCGCGCAGCTGCATCAAGCACGCACGCATCGGGCCGGACCCCCCCTTGCCCGGCAGCGGATGGATCTTGGCATAGACGTAGTGCTTGAAGAGCTCCCGGTTGGGAGGGATCCCCAACCACCCCTCGCAGAGAGCATCGTGAAGACGGAGGGAGAAGCACGCCGTTCGGCGTGAGGTGCTGGAGCTCGATCCCCCAAGCACGCGATAAGCCGCTGAAGAAGTCGCCCGCAGCATTCCTAGCCCGTGCTCATGGAAGGCGATAAAGGAGACGACGCACCTCTCGGGTGGGTCGCACGCCGTGGGATGCCGCCGGGGATGATCCACTCCTCCGCCGCCGTCCGCTGGTACGGCAGCCCACCGACGATGCTACATCGCCGATCTTCGCCACCGCCGCCGCCGAACGCAACCACGAGCCCATCTCTCAATCACCGGACGGGTCGGCCGCGGGCAGGGAAGATGGAAGATCGGATCTACGAGTGGGCAGCGGCGATCGAACTCTCTCTCGTGCGTGGAGGAAGGTAAGAGATGGGAAGGTAAAACCGCTCCCGATCTCCTCCTATTTATAGAGCTCGTTGGCGCGCGGAGGCGACGAGAAGAAACCGCCTCGGGGCCCACCACGCACCACGCCCATCCGCAGAATCGATGTCGCAAATCGACGACGACGCCACACACCGGGCGGAGCCGAACGGCCGCGGCATTAATGCGGCAACCCCCCCCCCAATGGTAAAAACCCCAACGATAAGATCTCAACGGTTATTTTTACACAACGAATGGAAACCCAAGAGCTCGCACGACGGTCGATTTATCGAAGCTCCAGAACGAAAGCACGCGCGGCGCGAGCTCATCGCCTCGTGGTTCAAGGCCGGCTCAGCCGAGAGCTCGAGGCCGCCCGGGGACATCACGAGCGAGGAGCGCCACGAGAAAGCGGCGCCGACGCCCACGCCCCGAGCCCCCGAAAGGCTCGGGGCTTTCCCCTTGCGCGCTCGTCCGGTCGCCAAGGACTACGATCGACCGAGCCGACCTCACCGACGAGGGCGCCTCGCCCCCGACATCGCCGGGGCTCAAGAATCACGGAAGTCGGGTCCTTGGAACTTGAGGTTGATCCACCGGCCGATCAAACGAACGAGCCGACGAGCTCGAGCCTCACCCGACTATCCGATGGCAGCTCCCCGAGCGCCGATCTCGGACAACGTGGTAAGATCAAGCTCGAGCTCATCACCCCGCGAGCAATCGCGAGGGGAATGGGTCGGCGAGCCCACGAAAATTCTAAAAAGCCTCCGAAGAATCTACTATCCTCACGGAGCCTCGGGGCACACCCGGAGCCACGCCACGCGCACCCACGAACTAAACACCAATCCCATGACGAGCTACCCCATGACGAGACCCATCACGGCAAAGATCCCGGGAGAGACCTCATCTCTCCCAAATGCTCGGGGGCTACTGTGGGGGATCGATATTCGGGACACCCGTACGTGATCTCCCGAACCATCCCTTATGAGCAAATGGGACCCAAGATCTCGACCGTAGACGAGCTCCTCATGGGCAGAAGGGAATGCTCCCGGCCCGAGCTCCCTCCCACGGGCTCCCGATGGAGGCCCGCCTTCCCGCCTCATTCGAGCTCCCGCCCCTTCTCACCAGTAAGCTCGCATACCCGCACCTCGAAAGATCTCGTCTAGGGACCCCTCTCCGTCTCGAACGAGCTCCCCGGGTACGAGCTCGAGCTCAGCCCGACGCCCATTCTCCGCCTCGAATGAGCTCTCACGAGTATAGAAGGACATGCCGAGCTCGAGCTCGGCCGACGAGTTCCTTTCCGTCTCGGACGAGCTCCTAAATAGTACCGATTCCCGGCTAGTAACAGGCTCGAACACAACACCGACCGACGACGCCGCGGGTTACTTGTCGGCGCCGCAGCCTATGGCGGGATAGCGTCCGAGAACAAGATCCCCGAGACACGCGCGGTATGGCCCGGCCGGACCACGCCATACCGCGCGCCGAACGCTACGGACAACCGCTACCGGACAAAGATGACCTCGGCAACGGAGGCCGAGCTCCCCCGCCGAGCTCTCCCGCCCACACGTTTTCCTGCGATGCACGCGACGCAGCGCATTTATGGCGGGACGGCGCCGCCCAAGGTCCGGCCGATCAGACGGCGGCGCATGCCTCGATGGATGGGGGCTCATGGGCGACAACGGGCGCGACGAGCTCATCGTTCCTCCGTCACCGACCGACGAGCTCCGAGCTCGGCGGCCAGACGAAAGCAAAACATAGGAACATGGAGCCGCCCACGCAGCTCCACGACGACCGGCAGATAGGCTTTGGGCGGGGGGCGGCGGCGACGACGTGCGTGTGCCGGCGGTCCGGGCGTGCCCGACCAAACGGCTACATTTCCTTCCACCCCCAAATTTGTATTTCTTCGACCTCTAAGCCCTCCGTCCAAGGGCCACCGCGAGCTCCCCTTGCAACTATATAAAGGGGCAAGATGGCCATCGGATGGAGGCGCAGGCTCCTCGAAGTTCTCAGCTTACAAGCATTCTAGCTTCCAACACCGAACACCTACTTTCACAGAGACACGGGAGCTCATCTCCCTCTCTCGCCCGCTGTAGCTCGCCCCGACACGAGCCTTTGAGCTCGGATAGTGGCCTCATCGGACTAGGGAGCGATTTGCCCCGAACCAAAGTATAAACCTTGTGTCATTATCTCTAGAGCTAGGCCATCGGAGCACGCATTAGCCGGACATTACTTGTGACGGTGGTATTAGACCACGACAATTTTATAGCTTCAAATTGATTTATTATGAAAATACATTTCATAACTAATATAATAATATGTATTTGATATTATAAATATTGATACTTTTTATCTATAATTTAATTGGTTAAACTTGAGATACTAAAACATGACGTTGTCTAGAATTGCATACAGTTCAAAGAATCTTAATGCATAATAAGATAAATAAGGACTTTGAGAGTACATTACACAAAATAAGAATTATGACCATAACCTTATATTTTTATTTCATGCAACGTATCTTCGTATAGACAATCAAACATCTTTTAGTCCAACTAAACAGTTAGCTATTGCATGTGCCCGACCTAACTTAGTGGAGGACTGAATTGATGTGAGATAGGCTAGGACAAGCAAATAAGGAATCAGGTCCTTAGAGCCTAGATTCATTCAACAACATTTGTCAAGTAGCCAGATGGCTTTGTTATATAAGGATTTTTTTTTGGTTCAGCTAGGGTTGTTAATAATTGGTTGATGCTATAAAATAGCCTAAAGTGCATGGAGTCGACTAGCTGACCGGTAGAGTTAGCTAAGTGAGAGACTTGGGTAAAAAATGGACATGTATATTAGATTCCCGTTTAAATGCAATGAACCTGTATATTAGATTCCTGTTTAAATGTACTAGGGCTAGAAATTAGATGGCTAACAATTAGTCATATTCATCAAACAAGACCTAAGGCTAAGCCATCCAAATATTAGCTTAGTATATATCATTTGGATTTGGATATGAAATATGGTTGTATGGTATAAGTATAACCCATTTGGATATTGAAAGTACTTTGTTTTTACTTCTAGACTTTGAATGTGTTGATGGTTTTTTTTTACTTATTCTAGAAAAATCTACGGTATTTTTTATTAGTGTACTAGCAAATATGCTCGTGCGTTGCAACGGGAGAAAACATGGCACACACTTAATTAAAATAAGGTCAAGATAAATTTTTGCTTGCATTGCTAAGCACAAAAGTTGAGACAAAATGCGCATACTTAATTAAAATAAGGTCATGAGAAAGTTTTTCTTGCATTGCTAAGCACAAAAAAATTGAGCTCATAGATAACATAATGAATACTTGGTAAAACTAATATTAAATTTCATAAATTCTTTTGGAGACATGTAAAAATATGTAACTCAATTATCATGGAATTAGTTATTGATATCAAGGGCTACTATGTGTGAAAATTATGACAAAAGGCTCTCGATTTTCCACATTGTTTCATTATCAGCGATGGCATTAGTTCATACTTTGCAGGATGGCGACTAAATTAGACTATAATAATATGAGTTTTGCATTTAATGCATTAATAACTTTATAGTTGAAATATTTATTTCCTATCAGTCAAAGGTATATGAAGTTCAAAGCCTATATATTGTGTTGTTTTTATTTTTCTTTTTATTTACCAATCTGCATGCGAATATTTACCTTTGTTAATTTGGTTTGTTTTGTCCATTTGTAGAGGTTGTGGCTACCAAAAAAATATAGGAAGGAGGAGTAATCAAAACTGATACAAATGTTGGATCTGATTTTTTTTTTTTTTGGTGAAGAAAAAATATAAATGTTGAATCTGTTTTTTTTTTTGTGTGTGTTTTTAGTCTTCTATATACACCTAAAAAAAAAAAGAAAGATGAGACTTACCTGAGAGATGACGTTGTTCCCGCACTTGATGGTGTTTGCCATCTGGCCGGTGACCTATGGGTGTCATTGGCATGCGACTTTTTTTTTTTTTTTTTTGATAATATACATTGGCAGACGATTGTTTTTTATAGCCAAATAGGCAACAGAGAGATCGATCCGGATAATACTTGTGACCTCAGTTGGATCTCGGCTCAGTATAGGACTGCATCAGTGCTTTGCATGTAGGCATGCAACCGGCCTCGTATATGCAATATGTCTATCTATATTCAGACATAGTACATATACATCTATGATTTTCATGGTAACTTCGTTAATTTTAACCTTAATATATCATGGGCACATATAAAAGTATATCGACACGCTCTGAAAGCCCATCGGGTGCAAAAAAAAAAAAAAAAAGGGAAAGGTAGAAGAGGGAAAAGGGGCCAAGAAAAGGGCAAGCACTTGTTAGCATAGCAGACGACGTAACCCTAGCTAGGTGGTATATTTTGTTTGTGATTGATGGCACGGCCGGTTAAAGCGAGATGGTTGGGCGCATAGCACGAGGACAAAACATGATGATGGTGATGGGTATATAGACCCGACTGTACAAGACTACTAGCTAGTACTAGAAGCAGGCCGGGCTTGCTTGGATTCAAAGGAAAGGAACGGATGATTGACTGGAGGATGGATAGGATAGCATCATTTGGCTATGGACAGAATGTGGCCAATTCCTTCCCGGATGCCCGCATAAATCCACTTTAGAGATTCTCTCTTCATCATTGGAACGTCGAGCTAGCCGCGCGGTTCTTGTGCTAGCTGTGAGCTACAAATTCAAACGATAGTGAAAGCAAAACTTGGTGGTGGCCAGGTGTGCCTGCGTAGCTATGGATTGGACAATTGGCCGGTCACGGAAAGCATGCATGCATGATTCAGAACATTCATCCAGATGAGTTAGCTAGGCCTGCAGAAAAACAAGACACTCGTGGCTCAATAACGTGTTCAGCTTAATTGGATTATTAATTAGTGTCTCGATTCAGCTTTGTCTCTTTTATAGTTTTGTTGTAACAAGCTGAGACCAGAAGCTTATCTAGTTTATGTAACGGGCTAGGTAGATCAAGCTAGCTCCAAGATAGCCCATATGTTGATCAAATCATCAGCCGGCGCAAGGTACACAAAAGCGCAAATACGGAGCAAAATTATTACAGTAGATGTCTTCGTCTCTCTTGCAAATGTGCTGGCTCGAGCTTACTAGCATCGTCATCACGTACGTTCACCTTGTATTACAGCGAGTAGTACGAGTGATGTAACCTGAGAACTAGTAGTAAAACAGAAGAAGCGACAAACAAACCTAGTACGAGTATAGTCGCCGACTCGCCGGCACAGACGACGACGAATGCACTCCTCGTACATTTGTACCAGCGCGGCCGGTCAAGACGGAGAAGCAGGCGGCAGAGCTGCCTGCAAAGAAGAATCAGTAGCAGGGCGCATGGCAACAACACCACACCCGCCCGCCCTGTCTTTTCTCTAGTCCGGCCTGCGGCACGGCCGGCCGGCACCGGACCAGACAAGGCGCAGGCGGCCGCTCTCTCTACGCGTGGAAAAGGACCGGGGCGTGCGTCGCCCTGCTGACTGACACCGGCCAGACTGCTAGCTGCTGGTTTCCGGCCGCGCACGACACGGGATGCCGATGCCGATGGGGAGGTGATGATGCCCTGGGCTGACCGCCCGCGTCCGCGTGCGCGGGCAAGCCAGCTTTTGTCGCGCTATGCCTCCCGACTGCCTGCCTCTGTGCCTGTGCCTCGGACCGGGAATCTCCTCTCTCTCGTGCGATTCCGCCCGGCCGCTTTCCTGAGCCTTCTCTCTTGACCCACCTCCAACACCATGCATGCTACGTACTAGTACTATGACCTGCCTGCTAAATTCATGCTTGGTCGTCTACACACTGAAAACATTGTCGTTCTACTGAAAACATTGTCGTTCTACCCTTCACTAGGGCGTGTACTACTAAAAGGATATTTCTTTTCTCTACTACTAGGGAAAGTTGAGGAAGATTGGGTTGCACTGGCCGAGCAGTGGACACAAGGGCAATGATGGAAATTAGCACATGAAAGTCGAACTATATATTTTAGTCGATACAAAGTCTGTTTTTTTTTCCACAACGGTTACCCGAATTTCATTACTTTTGTAACGAAATTACAAAGTTCCAGTTCGTTTTTGCAGCAAAAAACAGTAAACCACCCCCACCTACGATCGCCCAGGGAACGTAGAGTGGGGGTCAACATCCGCTAAGGACCCTACAGGCGCTTAGCAATTTAACGGAGTTTACACTTTGTGAAGCAATGCTTCCAGGAGGTACAGATGCCAGACAGAAAAACGAAAAGATATTACACAGGATCCCTAACGACACCATCATGGAGTTTGTAACGCCATCAGATTTGTGCTGTGGAGCTTCCTGTCTTCAGCTTGCAAACGGGACTAGCTGATGCTCTTGCAGATCTTGACGATTGCCTTGGGTATGGAAGGAGAGTGCAGCCGCCTTGATCACTTCCGCTCCTGCCGTCACTTGAAGTCTGAGCTCCTCCTTCATCAACCCTGCCCAATATGTAATGAAGACATATATCAAACAAACAATCTCAGTAGGAGATTGCATCTTTTATTTTCAAATATTTTCAAAGCATATCAGATTTCTAATATGCCAGATAGCCCAGCAAACTGCAGCCAAGCCAAACATGTATATATTTGGTGCTTGTGGCAAAATCAACTGCATCCATGGCCAAAATTGCTCAAAAGAAGCAGGTCTGTGCCTAGCTCCAAAAAGTGGGCAATCAAGCTCCACACATACTTTGTGGTAGCACACTCAAAGAAAATATGACTGACACTTTTCCTGCTCATTACAGAAAGAACACCTGGGAGACCCTTTCCACTTTCTTTTTTAGCAGATTATCCTTAGTGAGAATAACATTTTGGAAAACAAGCCACATGAAGATTTTGATTTTTAAAGGAATCTTAGCTTTCCAAATAGTTTTAAAATTGTTTCCACTTTCTCCAAAGACTTAGAAACTTGTAAGTGGACTTGACAAAGTGAACTTCCCCGATTTTTCAAAATCCCATTTTGCTCTGTCTTTCTCGTAAGTAGTGACACAACGATAGGTTATGTCATACGCCTTTCTTGAGCTGTATCTGATTTTCCTCATATAACCACCTTCTAAATGTCAATCTCCAATTTCTCTCGCTTCAGTTCAGCTACACAGATAGATTTTGTTCTTTATTAATATCATAGAGCTCGGGGAATTTTTCAGCAAAAGTCACCCGACCACACCATTTGTCATGCCGAAGCTTGTATTTTTACCATTTCCTACTATCATGGACCTACCTTTCAAATAGATAGGTCTGACCCTTAACATATCATTCCACACTGTGGGAATTCTTAGGGTTATGTTTCAATACACTAACCATTCCTTTTTGAGATATTTTTTATTGATAATCTCATTCCAAATTCCACCGCCATTTTCCACTCTCCACCACCATTTGCACAACAAGCTCATATTTATTCTCCTCAAATCTTTAATCCCCAAACCTCCTTTTGACTTGGCTTTAGTTAGAATAGTCCATTTGATTAAATGATATTTTCTCTTCATACTTCCCCGCCAAAAAAAAATCTTCTTCTAGCAAAGATCCATCTTGTTAATGATCGACACAGCAGCCAAAACATGGACATGGCATATATTGGTAAATTGTTGAGACATGCATTAATCAAAGTGAGTCTACCACCAAAACTCAAAGCACTGCCCTTCCATCCTTCCAGCCTTTTCAAGATTCTTTCATATATTGGGATCCAGTCTACTATATGTAATCTAGACCCAGAGACAGGGACACCCAGATATTTTATAGGCCAGCTTCCAATGGCACAATTGAACATATCAGCATAGAATACATTTTTATTGTCATCATGATTGACCATCATCACCTCACTTTTTGCAAAGTTTATTTTCAAGCGACATATTTTCATATAGATACAAAGAACAGACTTTAAGTGTGTTGCCTCGATCTACATTGTCTTGCAGACACAAAATAGTGTCATCTCGCATATTGCAACACAGCCACCCCATTCTCAATGTACTCAGGTACCAAACCTTTGATCGGTTTATTTTTTCTGTGCTTGTGATATCATCTTTGCCAAAGAATCAGCAGCCTACATTAAACAATAGGGGAGACAGAGGATCCCCTTGCCTAACTCCTCTCCCGGATTTGAAATATTTGCCCACAATGTTATTTACTTTCACACTAACAGTCCCAGTACTCATTACTGCTTGAATCCAACTGCACCATTTTTCTCCAAAGCCTCTATTCTTTAAACAAGAAAAGAGGAAATTCCAGCTTTTATTTTGTCATATGCCTTCTCAAAGTCCAGCTTTAGCACTAGACCATCTTTTTTTTTTTATCTTTGTGTCATGTAAAATCTCATGTAGGGTCAAAATTCCTTCCATAATGTTCCTTTTTTTTATGAAGCCAGACGACATCTGTTAATAATTCTCTCCATCACCTTCTCCATTCTCGAAGTCGGTGCCTTAGTAAAAATCTTGTATATCACATTTAGTAAGCAAATGGGCCTCAGATTGTTTAATGTTGTTGGCTTCTTTCACTTTTGGTAGTAAAGAAATTACCCCATAGTTGAATCTCCCAATTTGGAGTTCTCCTTTATGAAAACTCTCGAAAAGAATTATTAAATCTCCCTTGAGGAATTCCCAACAGTATTGGTAGAACTCAATAGGAAAGTGGTTCAGTCCAGAGTCGTTTTTTTTCTATGGAAAACACCACTCTTTTAATTTCCTCCTCTCAGTAAAAAGATTTTTCCAGTTCAATATTCTCCTCGCTGTGATACTCTTTCACCGGCTTCCCAACAGTCGGGATCAATATCAAAATTGGCTTGGTCGAAGGACCAAAGAGCTCTTTATAGAAATCAAGTAGCATGCTCTACCGTAGCCTCATCTCCCTCAATTTTGGCCATTGTGAGTTAAAGAGAAAATAGTATTCTTTCTCTTTTTTCCATTTGCTACTCGAAAAAAAAAAATGCAAGTATTACAATCCCCTTCAAGCAACCAATTAGTATTTGATCTTTTATGCCAATATAACTCCTCCTCTTTTCAGAATTCTCATGAGTTCTTTTTGGATAAAAGCCTTTCTATTCAGGTTTTCTTGAGATAAAATCTCCTTCTTCTTCTTTCTTCTCTAGGGTCTCTAGTTCCTCCTTTAAAATTTTCTTGTATTTTCTTGTATGCCCCTTGAGGCTTTGTCCCCAACCTTTAAACCAAAGTCTGCTTTTTTTTTGAAGATCCACTATGATAATGTTGATTTCATCATCATAGGGAAAACATATTTTGGGTAGCATTTTTCCTCTTCATCTTTGCAGGTCTTCATTGCTATATAAGTGTCACATACCACCCGGCCCATAACTCGTATTTTATGATTCTTTATTTAGAGAAACAACTAGTGTTACACAAACACGAGATGCATTATAAAAACTGTCCGACATGGGGCATATGTTTAGTTGATAGTCTCGTGGACAAATGCCTACCAGTGCACACGCACATATCCTAGTCATCAGGCCATCTAGAGGCGCTACTTGGCGGGTGCCCTCGCCTTTGTCATGCAACCAAACAAGTTGGGATGGATGAAGAGCATCTTCTAGGCAATTTGACCATTGTAGGTTTGTGCATTTCTACCCTTGTTTTCATGCCCGTTTGTGATTATACCCTCATTTTTGAACTTTGTGATTTTACCCTTTTAGTTTTGAAACGAAGGAAGATTTTACATGGTCCGGTATGTTAAGGCCCTATAACGGTGTTAACTTTTGAGCAAATGGAAAACTTTGCCCATGTTTTCCCCCGCTTTGTTATGTTTCTTGTGTAGTTTTTACCCCTATTTTGGGACAACAATCAGGCAAATTTTGCACAACACTTTTAGAAAATTTTGACCGCATTTCTACCGACAATCCACATAAACACAATTTGATGGAGCTGCCGCCGCTGGCCGCCATGGCCGAGCTTGGGGTCGTGGAGTGGGTTGGGCACGTGCCTCCTCTATTCCCTTGAAGGGCTAGCCGAGGTTGGTGCATCGGGCATGGGGCGCGAGCGAGCCCCCGGTACCTACCGACGACACGAGTCGGGCAAAAGGGGCGGCGACCCCAACGCCTAGGTGGCGTTCACATCGGAAGGCCGCACCGGCGGAGGATGGTATTGGAGGAGGGGTGGCAGCAAATGGATGAGGAGCCTCGCTGGGGGAAGGAGGAGGGGCGGCACATGGAGGAGCCCGGTCTAGAGGAATCGGGGGTCGGGCGTGGGGGCACGCGAGAGCCCCCGGTGACCTTACCAACAACACGAGTCGTGGCACCGCCGGGTGGCGACCCCAATGGTTCGGGTGGCTCCCACATCGAAGGCCGCGCCACCGGAGGATGGTGGAGGAGGAGGGGTGGCGGTGGATGGATGAGGAGCATTGCCCGGGGAAGAAGGAGGGGGCGGCGCATGGCGCAGCCCGGCCTAGGGGAGGAGGATTCGAGGCGGCAGATGGAGGAGGAGCGCCATCGTCGCCCTCGACACCGCATGAAGAAACCCTAGCTGCCGATGCATTCCGCGCTCACACGATTTGGTATGGGGAACGGGCACGAGCATAGGAAAAGGGTTGACACATTATAGAAGGGTATCCGTGTCTTTTTGCCCACTAGCCTTTTTTTTTTTTTTCGTTTAATCCCTCCACTCCACGCACATGGTGTTACATACCGGGGGAACAAATGCTTCTTTAGATAAAAGTGAGGGCAAAATGACAAAGTTAAAAAAGAGGGTAAAATCACCATTAAACTTTGAAGTACGGGTAGAAACACTAGAACCCCAATAATATAATATATAAATAATTGGTCAAACTATAATTTAGAAGATTATTATAATTTTGACTATGCCTTATTACAATATAAGATTCATAAATATATGTATAGTTAAAAGAATAGTATGAGCTATATAGTTACAACATTACAAGTGTTGTGTGGCTCGAATGGTGTGAATATTCGAGAGAACGTGAGATCCTAATTTTGAATCGTAGAAACACATATTTCAATCACCGTTGATTCATGACTAGACCCGACAATGATAGCATCCTAACACTGTTGGGTCTAGAGCCAATAGTGATAGGGCAAGCCCATCAGTTTCGGTCGCCCTCGCCAAATCGGAGTCCAGCAGTGATGCATGAATCTGTAGTAATACCCTATCTATACATGTTTTTGCTATTACATCATTTTCTATTCATACATTCTAAAATGACCCTGAATAGTTAATTGCCTAATTTTAAAGGCAATTTGAATATCGTTATCCTCTTCATAGTTCTCATCATCCTTCATAGATTGATGCTTCAAGTTTTCAAAAGAACAAGAGAGAGGATGCATGTTAATGCAAACTTAAAAGACCACTTATTTGATTGACTTGTTATCTGAAACTTAGATCACCCCATGCCTTGGCATGCCTTTTCCAACATGCTGTTCTATCGTTGTCTGAAAAAAGTATACTGAAAAGTCGCAGCTCAGCTTCATAATCATCGCTATTCAATGTTATTGTAAATATCACATGAAATCATCACATCATCAGAGACTCAGAGTACATATATAGCAAAGAAAGAAACGAAAATTTGGGTATTTTCTCCTAATGAGGTGTGGGTCCCAAAATCTGGACTCGGAGTGGTTAAGCACAGAGGACATACAGTGAATTTTCCTATTCTTGTTTACAGTTACAAAACAGCGCTGAACAAGCTGATGATGACCAAGCGTAAATTGGCAGATTGTGTACCTAATGGAGCAGTTATTCTTTTTATAAGGCCAATGAAGCAGGTAACTGCAGGAGGAGGGTACAACATTTGACCCAGCGGCCAGCGCATGCGCTCGTCTCTCTCTGTCGTCTGCTCTGCTGAACGGAACGTTCTCTGGTTGGCCAAACCCTGCGTCTTTTCACTCGTGTGGGTGTCGTCATATCCATATCACGTTAATACTCACCGTTCAAAAAAGAATCTTATAGTAAGTTTGCTCGACTATATATAGATAAAAGTATCAATATTTATGATATCAAATCAATATCATAAATATTTATAAATACAGAAATTAATTATAAAATATATTTTATAATAGATTGGTCTGCAGCTATAAATGTGAATGAATATCATTTCCTTCAAACTTAGTCAGATATGAACCAATATTTTAACCGGTAAGTAAACTGTAGTTGCATTCTTTCTTTTTTGAAAGAGAGAGAGATCGAGTAATAAGCAGTGTAATTTTGGTGTGACAGCTTTAATCGTGCCCTGTTGTACTGGTACTATATATTCTTTGGAAATGCAATAACGGTGTTGGGATAAAGACACGGCTGTCGGGGGTGGGCCGGGCCAGCAGAATTTTTCAAATGCATCCAGTCGTCGGTATCTGCATCCTCCTCCGCCTCCGGCCTGCCTTTTGTGCACACAATCCTACTGTCACGCCCACACTTTAGCCCTTTACTTGGCCAAAGCTGATCAAGACGTCCCAAAACTAAAGGCACGCACGCAGGATAAGTAAAAAGCTGATGAGTGAGGCACTCGACGATCAGCTCAGCCGGTGAAAAAGAAGAGAATTGAACCGGGCGTTCTCCAATCAGATGATGTGATGAGCAAGCATGCATATGCGCTTTCACCTCAGTCATCATCGATCCCACAAAAAGCACCCAAATTTTACCTTATCTATCTATCCAAGATCAGTGGTAGCTGCTATAGTAAAAAGAAAAGTGATGTGGTAGCCATCCCGGCCCTCCTCCCTTTTGCAGTTTGCAGGTTATAACCCACAAGGCCACCACTGACTGCACCACCACCATTGTTGTTGTGATCGATCGATCTGTGTAGCAGCAACAACAAGCAAGGGCCAACTGTGTAGCAACAAGAGCACAAGCCCATTTGCTGCACCCCCCACTACACTGACCGTATGCAGGTTTAGATGCATGATGGATACACTGTTTAGGTTGGTTAGCCTCCACCAGCACAAGCATCACCAACACCAGCAGGCAGCAGCGGCAGCAGCAGCGTCCTCCCTCGCCGGACCAGCACCACCACCCGTCCCCCCGCTCCACAGCGTCCTCCCTCGCCGGACCAGCACCACCACCCGTCCCCCCCGCTCCACCACGTCCACCTCCACCTCCTCCCCTTCCTCCTACCACACCCACAACCACCCCTACTACTCCCACTCCCACTCCCACTACAACTACAGCACCAGCGGAGGCTACTACTACGACCCTGCTGCCGCCGGTGGCAGCGGCAGCGGCGGAGGATCGGGATCGGGATCCGGCTCCGGCTCCGGCTCCGGCTCCGGCGTCTACTACTACGACCACCACCAGCCGCCGGCGCCGTACCAAGAAGAATGCGGCAACGACCACCGCTTTTACATGGATGAAGACTTCTCCTCCTCGTCCTCGTCCCGCCAGCAACACTTCCAGTCGTCGTCGTCGCGCGCCCCACCGGCGCCGCCGTCGTCGTCGTCTCCCGCGCCCACGGCCACGCCACCGCATCAGCAGCAGCCCGCGTCCACGTCGTCCGCTGGTGGCCATGCTGCAGGCGGCCACCTGTTCGAGGCGGCAGACTTCTCGTTCCCGCAGGTGGACATCGACCTCGACTTCAGCTCCCCGCGTCGTCCTCCGGCGCTGGCGCGACCGCCGCCGCCGCCTCGTCGTCCTCCGCCGGCAGGTGGGCCGCGCAGCTGCTCCTCGAGTGCGCGCGCGCCGTGGCCGCCCGCGACAGCCAGCGCGTGCAGCAGCTCATGTGGATGCTCAACGAGCTGGCGTCGCCCTACGGGGACGTGGACCAGAAGCTGGCGTCCTACTTCCTGCAGGGCCTCTTCGCGCGCCTCACCACCTCCGGCCCGCGCACGCTGCGCACGCTCGCCGCCGCGTCCGACCGGAACACGTCCTTCGAGTCCACGCGACGCACCGCGCTCAGGTTCCAGGAGCTGAGCCCCTGGGCGTCCTTCGGCCACGTCGCCGCCAACGGGGCCATACTCGAGGCGTTCCTGGAAGCATCGGCGGCTGGCGCTGGCGCGTCTTCATCCTCGTCGGCGTCTTATTCGCCGCGGCTGCACATCCTGGACCTCAGCAACACCTTCTGCACGCAGTGGCCGACGCTGCTGGAGGCGCTGGCCACGAGGTCGTCGGACGACACGCCCCACCTGTCCATCACCACCGTGGTGCCCACCGCCGCGCCGTCCGCGGCCGCGCAGCGCGTCATGCGCGAGATCGCACAGCGTCTCGAGAAGTTCGCGCGCCTCATGGGGGTGCCCTTCACCTTCCGCGCCGTGCACCACGCGGGGACCTCGCGGAGCTCGACCTGACGGCCTCGGCCTCCGCCCGAGGGCAGCGAGGGCACCACGGCGCTCGCGATCAACTGCGTCAACGCGCTGCGCGGGGTCGGCGCGCGGCGGCGGGACGCGTTCGTCGCGTCGCTCCGCCGGCTCGAGCCGCGCGTGGTCACCGTCGTGGAGGAGGACGCCGACCTCGTGGCGTCGGCCGACGAAGAAGAGGCGGCCTTCATCAAGGTGTTCACCGAGGGCCTCCGCTTCTTCTCGGCGTACATGGACTCTCTGGACGAGAGCTTCCCGAAGGCGAGCAACGAGAGGCTGGCTCTGGAGAGGGCGGCGGGGCGCGCCATTGTGGACCTCGTGTCCTGCCCGGCGTCGGAGTCCGTCGAGAGGCGGGAGACGGGGGCGTCGTGGGGCGGCGGATGCGGTCAGCTGGCTTCTTCCGGTGGCGTTCAGCGACGACGTGGCCGACGACATGCGCTCGTTGCTGCGCCGGTACCGGGAGGGATGGAGTTTTGCGAGAGCCGTCGGACGACGGCGCGGCAGCCGGGGTGTTCCTCGCATGGAAGGAGCAGCCCGTGGTGTGGACGAGTGCGTGGAGGCCATGATCGACGACGATCATGCCCTACATGGATCGATCGACGAAATGTATGCTCTTGTCGAGCTAGCTAGTAGCATAGCGCATGCATTGCATTGCTTCGCTTCGCTTGCATTGATCGTGTGAGTGAGTGATCACACCTAGGAGCAGGTAGCGTGCTTTTTTTTTCACTTATTAATTGGAGGATGGATCGATCGATCTTAGCACTGTTTTACCACATTACTTAGGTTTTTTCCAGGGGCGTAAGTATGTAGGGATCGGAGAAGCTAAAGATCATCAGATGATGTTTATTTTTTTAATTATTAGAAATTTGGGAGGAATTAAATTGACATTGTTTAAAAGATCGGAGCAGCATATATGCATAACGCCTGCATATCTGGGCGTAAGTGTGTAGGTTAGTTCTCCATATTCTTCTCTCCACGCATTTTTGCAGCCAGAGTAAAGTTTCATTGGTAAGTATCAATGTATCATGCATGCATGGTTTGATGTGTTACTTTAGTTCCTTTATTTTTCCTCTTTTGACTTGTAGTACTTCCTCTATCTATCCACAAAAGAATACAATTCGCGTTTATCAAGAAGTTAAACCATCTTTGATTAAAGTTATGTCAAAAGTTGCTATAACATTCTTGAAACAAAATAAGCGTTAAATAGTTTTAGAATATATTTATTTGGATCAGAGGGATAAATAATAATACTATTGATTAGAAATTCAGTCATATTTCATTTAATTTGACAGGTCCGGATTCCATGGTTTCATTCTTCGTGGAGCATCCTAGTTTTTTACCGGTTAAAATTGACTCTTCGATCGATCAGTCGTGCATGCATGGTTATCGTCGATCATGTCATTCCTTTGAAAACCCTTTGGACTGATGCAAGCAACCCGTAGCTAGCTTGTCTCCTCCATCGATCTGATGTGCGTTATTTGGCAGCTGCGATCCTGTTTCCCGAGACTTGACAAGATTTGCATGTAAAGGACGAGAACAACTGCACGGATTACTCCTATTATTCTACACTTTTTTCAAACATCGTATCTCATAGAATAGGAGATACGCGACTGGTACTGACAACTGGACAGTAATTTGTTCCTCATTAGCAATATTTCTTCACTCTCGCATTTATATATGTGTGCTTGGTGAGGCCTTCTTCTATATATGTGCATGAGATGAAAAACCTAAGATATATCTTTCCTCCGTTCCAAATTATAGTTCACTTTGGCTTTTTCTAGATTCATTTGATTTACTATGTATCTAGACATAGTGCATAACTAGGTGCATAGCAAAATCAATGTATGTAGAAAAGCCAAAGTGAACTAGGTGCAATTTGAAACGGAGGGAGTATATGACAATGGACTGTGTCCCGGTTTTTATTTAGATCGTTTAGCACTATCTTAGGGCATGTTTGGTTCATGGGACTAGAGACTAATAGGGACTAAATGAGACTAATAATTAGTTCCTAGTCCTCATGTTTGGTAATTTAGGGACTAAATGAGACTAAAAATTAGTCCCTAATCCCTAGTCTCATGGGAAGCAAACAGGGCCTTAGTCACAACGATGAGTTTTTCACATATAGTCACATTGAGGATTCTCTTTCTTTTTTAATGAAACACGTTGTTATTGTACATCCATGAAAAAACATGGATATCATATTATGCTTTGGTTCATATATATCATGGTTTATATCCTTGATTATGTTATATATCATGGTTTATATCCATGATTATGTTACACGGAATGTTACCAAAAAAATTCCATATATATGCAATGTTCTTGTGGCAAATTTAATGAGGGTACGTACGCACTATGACAAATGGCACTTATATATGTTTGCCAATGACTAATAATTATATAATGCTTCGGTTGCCAACAGGTAATATATAATCTGTTATCCTATTTTGTTTGTGTTGTTGGATCTTGCAAATTTTGTTCTGTATAGTTGAGGATCTTTTTGAGTATATTGGTAGGGCGCCTATGCTGGCCTTGGTAATATATACGATATGTATATGTCAGTAGTCTTAGTTAATTTGCTTGTTTTAGGTACTGGTGCATACATCAAATAAGAGTGGTTGAAGACTTGTATTCATTGAGATCTGCTGGTTCGTCTCTCAGAGTTGCTTATTATATATAATAAGGGTAGGGTACGTGTGTATGTGTATTCCTAGGAGTGAATATACAAGCATATATACATGTGTGTATATGACTGTCTGTGTCAGTAATATCCATAAACATACCATTATGACACTAACTAACCAGCAAAGCACTATTTTTGTTACAAAGTACAACAGTAACACAACTGTGTCAGTAGTTTACTTCTAGTAGATAGGTTGTTTGTTTTGCTTTTTTGTTTTGTCTTTGATGTCCCTCGGCATCTAGGCCGTGTTTGTATTTGGATTTCGTTTTTTCCTGCTCTTAATAAAACACGGGGAATGCCCTGACAAGTAAAAAAAAACAACAGTAACACAACTGAATACTTGTAATTTGAAAATAAATTATCTATGCATCTAACCATAACAATCACAGTTGAGTCAAAGTCGATGGAGGTTTTTTTTTTTGAATCTCCTGGATGACCTTTAATTTTTGTATGGCTATTAGTGTTAAACTTAGTACACGTTGTTACTTAGACTTTATAATAAAATTTTGTATCGATACCTCCTTAAAGGGGTTCGAAGCCAAATTTTATCCATTATCTAAAAAACCATGTCAATCACATGTTTTATGAGTTCCAATTCAAATATTAGCATGGCAAGAACGCCACCTAGCTAAAGTCCCCAAGCATATATCATCAAACGTCCTGAGATGAGTGTGTCTCCCAAAATCTTCGGTTAACGGAGGCTGGTGTCGTAGACAACAACCTTAAGATGATCGCCTCCGTAGTTGACAAATTTTGGAGGTGAACATCTTAAGACATCCGTCTCTATAAATGGCAGCATAAAAAATAGTTCATAACTTTTTCATATGAACTCGGATGAAGACCAATTTTATATCAAATTGAATTGTAGCTCCCAAAATATTGTAAGTTCACATATATTGAAATTTAAAATTTTCAAACAATCTCGGACGTTAACATGGTCTATACTAAAGTTATATCAAAACAATCACTCCTTCCACATTCCTATGTTTTCCGATTCTCCGTTTTGCAACGCATCTTAGGATTCCTATACATGCATTCTTAATAAAATGGCCATCACATGAAAAAGACAAGGTGTGTGCAAAGGTCCCCTTCCGCAGTGTGATGTGGGACATCTGATGGAACAAAAAAGGGCACTCGGCACTGCAATATATACTATATGCATAAGCGGCGGTTAATAGAAAGTCACCCCAATATTATGATATGCACGTGATGGATACGTGGAATTGGAAAAGGTATATATGGTGCTTTCCAGTGATGGATGGATGGTAAATATAAAAGGGAGTGTCGTTATCGCGTGAGGACTAGCTAGGTGATAGGATCGAGACGAAAAGATGACGAGCTGAGAACGAGAGGCGAATCGAATCTCATCTGGTCGATGATCGAACGCCGGCCGGCTGCAACTGGAATATAACAAAAAGGAGGTGGTGGCACTGGCACACGCTGAGTACTGGCACAGACACAGCATATTATTCCTACTCGCTCGATCCTACTATATATATACCTTAGGTGCCAAAAAACTCCATTGCGTGAGTGCATTGCACTGCATGCCCGCACGCTACGTACGTACCCCGGCCTCTGCCTCTGCATGCGCGTGCAGTGAGTATCGAGCCCACTAAAGTTCTTTTATTTCACTTTCACCCTTCCTCCCGCGCCACAGTGTCACACGACGCCAAATTACGCTTTAGCCTCAGAGAGACTCTCAATGTCATTCCTAACTGTTAGAGATAAAGATCCTAGTGCAAAAATCCCTCTGTTCTGGGTTTTCCTTCTCGTGCGTACCATCATTACATAGACGGTACGGTGTAGTTGCCAATTTGCCAAATGTAAAGGCACTCGTGTATAAATCTACTAACCAAACATGGACGATGTTCGTATTTATTTTTATATCCAACCGGCCTCTCTGTCTCAACTATACGTCCACAACAGTTATCCAAGCGCACTGACAAGGATACCATGTCTTCTAGTGAAAGATATAAATCAAGCCATAGATATCCCCATCAAATTGCCGAACTTCACAGCTAGCAGGCTAGGTTGCAGTTTCAGTTTTATTTTGTACATAGCGCTCTTCTGTTTAGTTTGTTTTTCCATCTCTGTCTTCGCAGTTTTTGCTAGGACAAGCTTGTAATTATTATTCTCCACTTCTATAATGAAAAGGCAGAGCACCTGCTGTTTCCCGTTCAAAAAATTGCCGAACTTATAACACATCCTTTACATTTAGAGAGTTTTCAAGTTTGATGATGGCTTATACCACACTTGCCGCGCGGTAACATACTTAAATTTAGGATACTTTGACACTTAGATTTGCAGCAAAAATAAATTATTTTTATATTTTAGGACAAAAAAAAAGTAGAAATTAAGACGGTAGCCTCAACCTCTTAGGTTATGTTTGTTGGTTTGGAGATAAAGTTGGATGAGATAGTCTTGTCCTTGATTTTTAGGATGGAACCTTAGTGTTTAATTAGTTGATGGATGGACTCATTCCAGTTTTCTGTTTGGTTGCTCAAATGGAATGAGAGGATGGTTGAATTTGTGTTTTGAAAATATTAACACAACCATCATCCATGGATCCATCTACCATCCTACTTCTCTTTCTTTTTTCTTCATCCCTAGTAGCTTCTGCACCGCCCCATTTTCATTCAGCTATGTCCACCGCTATTGCTGCCCCCCGCATGCTCCCACACATGAGGTCGTTGTGCTCCCTGCATCCCCATGTTAGAGGTCAATGCCCACACCTACGCCCAAGCCCCTGAGGTCTCCCGCGGCGGATCTCGCCTAGACTGGGACGACCAAGGCAAGGGGCGAGTCCCATCCACAGGTTTAGCAAGAGCATTTACAACACAACCCTAGTAAGCCTCACAGGTATTAAGCATTTCTTTCTCTTGCTTTTGCAAAACTTCCCTCTTGTACCATCAACCCATAGCCCATTAATACAATCCCAACATTTGTGGATTTCAAATTCAAAGCTATATCGATCGCCCATTCTGCAAATTTAACTAATTCACCAAATAATATTTCACCAAAACTTATAATATGAGCAATCCCATCTCCCACTTGCACTACGCAACCGATATTCTCAATCCCTACTTTCCTAAAATATTGTTCTATACATTCGTGGAGATTAACTTTGTCGAGTCAAAGGGTTGACATTAGTGTTCCTTTATTTTTTTTGGAAGCAAGGGAGACAAGCCCTCATGGGTTGGAGCAGAGAGAGAGAGAGAGAGAGACAGAGAGAGAGAGAATTAGATTGGTGTCGGCACGGAGATCCGTGGGGCGAGGATGGTGGAGACGAGGCCGAGGCAGGCACTAGTGGCCACAAGTTGAGTGGAGCAAGCGAGGGCGGAGCGTTCACGGTCCTCATGGAAGAGCACAACGTGAAGGAAGGATGAGCGAGTCTGGCTTTTTTTTTCCAAGGGACGAACTCGGCCTCAGATCACAGAATATTTCAGGTGGGATGTCTTGGACTCCATTGTCTCCCAACCAAACATCTAAAAAAGGTTTTGTCTCGTCCGCCCCACATCGATCATCCCTAGAACCAACACACCCCCATGGAGAAAATAATACCAACAAATGCACAGAATGCATATGCAGTGGTAATATGAAATTGCATGCAAATTGATATAGGTAATAACTAATGATGTAGGTGAAATAAATTTTTGAAAAAGAGCAGCTAGCGAAAGAAGGGACTAAATCAGTGTTCTGAGAAGATGGGTATATATTTCATGGAGAAAAATAATTCTGCCTACTACTAGATAGATGATGATGCCCTTTCATCTTTCTAGATACAAACGATGCTACTGTAGTTACATGCCAAGTGTAGCAATCATATCACCATGAAGGCAAGGGAGCTGGGCTTTCGAGGTTCTACCTCGCACTAGGTAGCAACAGGAACGCGATGTATCGCTGGCTGGTGGCCAGGTGGGCTAGAGCTTGGACCACGACGATCGATCGATGTGATCGATATACCCGGCCGGGATGCATGGGAGCAGGCCAGAGCATAGTAACAGAAGGTAGTGGGAGCCCCTTTTTAGGTTTACTAGAGAGAGATGTTGGGCACCTGCAGGGCGTGCACGGAGATGCATATACTGTCTTCCTCCGTTCCAAATTATAGTTCACTTTTTGGCTTTTCAGATCCATTTTTTTACTATGTATCTAGGCATAGTGTATAACTAAGTCATAGCATAAAGAAAATCAATGTATCAAAAAAAACTAAAAAAGTGAACTACTGATTTGGAACGGAGGGAGTATATATGTGGCTGGCTTGGAGAGAGACACTGCAGAGTGCAGACAGACACAATGCAACTTGGCCCGTCGTCCTTTCCTTTTTCACCCACAAGAATCAAGATGCACTTTGCCCAGGATCTCTCTCTCTGTTATGTTAGGGCATGGGCTTCTTTGCTGCTCTGCTTGGGGTCCATCGTCCACCACCACGCACCTTCTTTGTTCATTGGCACTGCTTAGTTTTCCTTTCGTCTGTAGTGCGAGTCAGTGTGACCCACGCCATGCACCTTGTTTGCTTTTGCAGTGATATGCATGGAGTAGACACTAGTATATATATAGACTAAAGGCTACTACATCTATCGTGCATGTGGCCCTAGCTACTGTACAGAGCAAGTTGCCTCTTTTGCCCAGAACCTAAAATAGACTTAATGACATACTTGTACAGAGAAGGGGGATCGAATTGCAATCCAACGTTCACTGTTAAACTGGGACTTTCAGTCTCAAAAAACAAATGTTGCACGCACACGTTTCTGCATACTAGATATGGTGAAATGGAACATGCAAAACTTCAAGTGAAGTTACAGCTACTAGTTAGGCGAATGTGTTTTCTTGCGAGTTTATTTGCTGCAGCTGCGGATGTTTCTAGTGCTGTATTTTGCAAGCGCATTGCTATAAAAAAGATTTGTACGGCAGCTGGCGACAACAGTAGATAGTAGTGTTCAAATAGATCCACAAAAGCACAAACAAATACTTTTAACCTGTATGCACGAGAAAGAAAAGGCTTTATAAAAGCTCAAGAGGCGCGCGGATCATACTTGTTCAGTGCAATTTTCAACTCAAATAATGGGGGACCGGATCGAAAACAATCAAGTACTTATTCCGATTCCACAATACTTATTATTTTTTGACTCATATAAAGCGTGTTTGACCTCTCTCGCCTTATTCAACTTTTTTTAATAAATATTACCACTTTTGTTATAGCTTATTACATCACTAAAGATATTGTAATGACGTTTTGTTTGTTTTATAATTTACATAAAAATTTGAATAAGACTAATAGTCAAACACGGTTTATATGAGTCAAAGAATACGCAATATTATGGAACGGAGGAGTACACATACGTGATACCTAATTAAAATAATGAGGACAATGCCATCCAAAAGAGAATGTCCTTGGGGGCAGCGATGCGCATCGATGTCATGTCAATGTAGCAGCGGCAAGCTTACCGGTGAGGTAGCCAGAGGCCCAGAAAGCGATAATGCGCTTCGATAATGTTGTACCCCTGCACTGCAGCGCCACTCCAATCACCTCCAACCTACCTTCGCCAAACTTTCAATTTCTTATGCAAACCTTTCAAATTGACTAAAACGCACTCGATTTAATAATTAACAAAACAATAAAAAAACATTTGTACAAAATTCAAAAACCACTTAATTTCATGCCAAAAATGTTTAACACTAAACAAACATTTGCACCTCAACTCAACACTAATCCTCGTCTTGATCTGCGCGGCACCAGTTGTTTCAGCCCGAAGCAGATGGCATTCGCAACAAATTGACGTAAGCCAAACCTGGAAACGGAGACAGGCAGTTGCAGCCGCGCATGCTGAATTTCCGATGCACATGCAAGAAGCCACTTAAATCAGCAATAGCAGAATCTGTACAAAATGCTTGTTGAAGCATTAGCTTCTTTACAAGCCTACAGCAATACGACTGATATATTTCAGCCGGTAATGTTCCCTGAATCATCATCAGTGGCAATTTACACCTTAAACATAGAACACTGATTGATGTGTGGTAGATTGCATTTGCACAAGCGCACAAAAAAGGTAGGCTTGGTGGCAAATCGGTGACAAATCTTCACAAGGATACAGTTTGAACTCGTATGACCTATCTAGATTCCTCTGAACGGCTTTTATTCTTGACCTCAAAGTTTTGGGCTTTGACCTATCTTATCCTTTGGTGATGAAGCCGCCTCTTCGGTATCCAGCTCAGTCTCAGATAGTGATAGATAAGGATTTCCTTCTTCAATAGGCAGTGTCCTCTTGGAGCCTTCAAGGGCTACACCCAGAACAATGTTATCTTCAAAAGTTGGTCTAGATTCTTTCTTTGGATTAGCAACTGAGACTGACCCCTCTCCTTGCCGCTCAGTGGGCTCTGCTTCACGTGTCTTCCCTTTACCAGTCTTTGAAGTTGACGAGGCAGGATCTGAAGGTGTTACTGGCATCACATTATCACTCTTAATGTTCTTCACCCGAGCATCTTCAGGTACCACTTTTTTCTGTTCCTGCTTTTCAGAGTTGCTTAAACTAGCATTTTCGGGTGAAATGGACTTGATCTCTACCGCTCCATTTGTCTTGACTTTCTGCTCCTCGCGTGATGATGCAGGACGAGGCTTGGGTTTGTCATCACTGACCCTTGCAGATGTATCAATCAGAAGTGGACGGCCACGGACGCGACTATACATGTCCTCTCAAAAAAGGAATGTTATCAAAGTCTGCATTGCCATATGATTTCTGAACTGTTCGGATTTGGGTAGCAAGCCTTGCTTTGTGATGCCCAACTATTCTAAGAAGATCCAACATAATAGCTTCCTGTGTAATTTGGAACATAGAAAACTCATGTTAATTATTTTTAGTATGTTTTTTTTAGCATGGTGTGATGCCCTAGTTTATTATTTATATAAAATGCAGCCTAAAATCAAGCTGAAATTCTTCGATTTAGATAGCCAGCATGATTAAATGGCATCCTAAGGTTCTCCAAGACATTGATTCACAACAGGTCAATAGCAACCAGATTAGTTCTGAAACCCTTGTTATAATCAAGGTTCAATGGCAGAGTTCAAGTAAAACCACATGTACTGGGCCAGGATTCAAACATTAGGAGTTTAGGACATGCTAAAGTAGTCATGCAGTTGTGGCCCATTTATTTATTTATTTAATAAAAAATCTTTGAAAAGAATTATGTACGGTAGAATGGCTAAAATTAATTTACTTTTTTTTTTTTTTTTTTTTTGCTCAGAACACTCCCAATGCTAGAAATCATATATAGTTTCTATGCATTGCTCAGAACACCCCCAATGCTAGAAATCATATATAGTTTCTATGCATGTAGACACTAAATATAGAAACTATATTTCCAGTGCATAGTTTTTCTACAGAACAATCTTTTGTCCAATCACACCTCTTCTCTCTCTCATCTACCTATCATCTCTCTTCATGTCTTGGTTCTCGCGTAGACTTGGTGTCTAACTTAGACCTAGTTTCTTCATCTCTCCTCATTAAATTGTTTGCCACATCAGCAAAATGCTTAGGTGGTAGGGTAATTAATGCACATAGAAACTATGATAGTTTCTACACTGTGAGTGTCCTAACACCATAATGGAATCTATCAAAAAAAAAACACCATAATGGAAGGAAACTGTAAACTCTAAACTGAAATATTCATTGTTCTGAAACTGTCAGAAATAGAATGGGTGAAACTGTCAGAATGCTCTACTCCATAAGCATTCCTACTGGCCTGAGTAATTTATTTGAAACACACAAGCTAGAAAATAAGGGTCAAAAGTGACAGACCATATATTTTCAGCAGACACCATAGACGAATGCCAGCATAACATATATCAACATGTTCCTAGGCTTTCTTGCAAGACAAATATTACCTGGACATTGAGAAACTCCTCGAAAATGTGTTGTCTTCACAAAGCAGGATACCAAAATCTACAAGAAACACATAAAAAATGAAATGAACTGAGTTGGTGGCCAATATGAAACTCAAAAAGCAATAGAAGAGAACATAGTCATGTATTCCAAAAATGTATGCAAATATATAAATGTGCATATGCATGAAAGCAGGATATTGACAGTAGTCTAATGCATACAACAGGACAGCTCAGTGTTTCAAAAAAGTGCCCTAGACAGGCGGTGAGGATCTGCCTAGCACCCAGGAATTGCTAAGTGTTTATACATTTTATGGACAGTCAGATTCATTCTATGCTAAATAAAAGAAATTTAGTCTACCAAAACAAAAAATGGTGTTATCAGTATCTATGATTAATATCACCATAGTTCATCTTCTTTTTCCAAGTACAGGCCTTTCACACCTCGCTCCTTGTGAGTGTGTGGGTATGTGTTGTAAGGGTTTCTTCGCACCCTTTTTTTCTTCTTAACATAGTGATACAAAGCTCTCCTGTGTGTTTGAGGGGGAAAAACCTTCTTCCATCTCTATTTGCACCATTTTTCATGCATACATCAAGCCCAAAACACATCTATGCGACAAAATGCCTAGGTGCTAAGCGCTAAGCAAGGCAGTGATGCAACAGTGCTTAGCACATAGACTCCATGCCTAGACAGAAGAATATTAGGTGCTAGGTGTGGCGTTGCCTTTTCAGAAAGAGGAACAATTTAATGGTTAACAAAAAAAACCAATAGGTTGGTGGCTTTACTGCCAGCATTACATATAGCAGGCCAACTTAAATATCACAACAGCGCAGCCTGTATTTCATGCTGGGGACTGAGAATGCAAAATATTTTATGAAAAAAAGCTAAGGACCTATTTGGAGTTTTGGACTAGGAAACAACTTAAACATCAAAACATAAGGATTTCGTGCTGAGATTTTGACAAATCAAAATATTCTCTGAAAACGCACGGACCTGCTTGGAAAGAGGGTTTGGATACAAATCCTTGGGATTCAATTTTAACATGCACTAAACACCAATTATTCCTAGAGAAATCCCCCCTAATTTACTCTTTTAAACAATCTTAGAGGCTCTTTGGATGACATGTTTAAAACACCGGTAAATTACATTCCCTTTTTGTCACTTGTGAGCCTGAAATTTTGTTTAGATGAATGGTTAGCACACTAAAATTGAAGCGGGTTTGGCCTAATACTGTTCTAAAAAAATAACAGTCTCTGGATGTCAGGAAATTAAAAAGACAACTATCAGGAGTGTGCCCCATTCCCTCGTCCGTGCACACTGGAGGCAACAGCAAGGCAATTGATCCCCAATCACTGCCATCGCTATTGAAACCTCAATCCGCGGCACATTGTCGTCTCAGCCTCCACCTGCACTGCACTGCACTGCCTCCACACATAAAGGGAACCACACTGGTGAAGCGACTTGCATTGGCCATTGGGCACCCTGAAGCGCTCGTCAACTGTCCCAAACAATCTGCACCTTAAGAGCTCCAATCAGAATTCTTTACTTCCAAGTCCGGTTTGATGCTTTAATCGTTTGTTGCGCCTGTAATCAAGATCTGGATCCCTCTTGACAGCTCTGATATGAAATTTCTTCAGTTCCAAGTACAATTTATGGCTTAATTGTTTGTTGCATTTGCAATCAAGATCTTGGATGATTGGGGATCCATCTTGATTGCTCCGATTTAAAATTTCTCGAGTCCAAGTTCAATTTGATGCTTTAATCGCTTGTTGCATCTGCAGTCAAATCTCTCTATGATTTGGGCATCAACCTGGGCACAAAAGGAAGTGCTGATGCAAAGGACTGAAGATTGTCCGCTTCGGAGTCTCAGCGTGGCTGTTGTCCTCCTCAGTTATACTAGCTATGCTAACCTACCTACCGCCCTCCCTCCCTTGGTACTGATTATTTTGAAGTAGTTGCCAAACATGATACCATGGCACGACCTCAGCCTCAATTCATATTGCCAGGGCCTCGATCAACAACTGCACTGGAGCTCAAGCTCAGTCTGTGTGGCATTTAGCTCATTTAGCTCTGTGGCAGCAAGCTCGATTCTGATGGCAAGGATCAAGGATGTGAAGCCTGTGGCAGAGAGGATCTTGACCTATGTGGCAGAGAGCTTATCTGGGCATCATTAAGTTCAATCCCAATGCTTCCTAACAGCATTTACCCAACTGATATTCTACAAGTCAAAAGTTTCAGTTGTATCTTGTGCACAGAATATTATAACTGGAAGCTGATTCCGGGTGTGAAAAATAAACAAGCATCCAAACAGGACCTTAAGAAAATAAGACCAACATATGATCCATGTATTCATGTGGTTATGGATAATTCTAAACCAACTTGGTAACTGCCTGAAAGTTAGCAGCCGATGCCAACTCAAGACCAGATACCTATAGGATGCCATCTAGAAACTAGCATCCCATCCAGCATAAGTTCTAAAAGTAAAAACAAAATGAAATGGTTCCGAAGCACCAGGTGTTCTGCATAGTCAACTATCTAATGTAGGTTTTATAAGGTAATATAAACGTAAAAAAGGCTAAATTTACATTAAACATCGGTGAAAAGGCCAATGGTAATAACACAGGGGAGGTCTTTGCCAGACAGCTTAACAAGTCTATGCCTAAGTGTTGGAATATAAGTGAATTGTCCATGTCATGTGCGGCGCTGCGTGTACACACGCCGACGCAGGGCACGCGACATGCGCCGTGCGGCCGAGCGGGCTGAGCGCCAGGTGCAGCAGGATATCTCAATTAGTGGCTAGTTTGGGATAGCTACAAATCTAGTTATGGTTTCTATTATTACTCCTTAAGTTTAGGATGGTTTGTTGGGCCGGAGGCCATATATTTCCCTGTAACCGAACAATGAAGATTAAGCAAGATCATTCAATCTAATCTCCTACCTCTTCCTCTCAAGCCACGAGTCGGGGGCATAACCCGACGAGTGTATGGCGTGGGGAAAACCCCCGTCGTAGTTATCACGGAGCGCGACTACGAGCTCCGTAGTCGAGGTCCCTGCGTCCCTGCCGCACACCGCCCTTGACAACCTGGTATCGAGTCTCTCGATCCTCTTCTACCTCCCAGCCCGCCGCATCTTCTTCCTCCGTCGCAACCCACCCGCAGCCGCCCCCACCACCCACCACCTCCTCTCCGCCATGGCGAACCCACCCTTGCCGATCTCATGGCAAAGCTGAACACGCTCACCACTGACATGGCCGCCATGAAGGTGGACATGGAAGGCATCAAGGACCGATCGTCCTCGTCGGAAACCCGGCGGCTGCCGCACCGAACGGGGGACCTAGATCGCTCCCAAATTCCGTGTCGGACTTCCCCGCTACGATGGCAAATCCGATCCCTTGTTCTTCATCAACAATGCATCGACTTCGGCAGCGGCCGCATGCCGGAGGATTGATGGCGTCGTACCGCCTAGAGGGCGCGCACATGTGGTTCATCCACAACAAGAAGACGAAGGAACGCCGCCTTGGGGCCGTTTCAAGCCGCTCAACCTGCTTGATTCGGCCGCACCTACGCCGCCCCCTCTTCGAGCCTCCGACGCCGGTGAGGATCGAGGACTACGCCCCAACCGGTTCCAGGAGCTCCTTCCGGTCGGCTTTGGGCGGCCCGTTTATACATTTTATGGACACGCCCGTCCGCATCCTCACCGAGACCCTCAATTCGGCGATGAGTTCGGGCGCCAGTGGAGCTCAAATGGATCGCCTCGCGGCGGGAAATTCTTCAAGGGCGCCGCCACTCCGCTCCAAGACGGCGAGGTGCTTTATGCTGGCAGTCAGATTCATTGGTGCGGAATCGAGCCAAACGCCCTCCACCGAGGAAAAACGACGAAATTTCGTCTACGCAGCCGTACTCAAAAGGATGGCATCTTTATCGTGGAGAAGGGCGCCGCCGGACGCAGCGCCCGATCCGGGCGCCGTTGTTCTATCACCGTATGCCGACTGCGTTCGGTGCGCGTCGGTGGGTGCGGAGGCGTTCACAGCCCTCGGACACGGGCTCCACGGACAATTTCATCGCGAGACGGCGGCGCTCCATGTGCCTCGCCATGAGCCCACGCCTCACCGCGTGGCTAATGGGGAACGTTTCGCGCGTGCCCGTTTCAGCACCCATCGCCATCGCAGCGCGAGTTCTCGCGTTACGCGCACATGATGCCGCTCGCCGGCTATGATGTCGCCCTCGGCGCCCAATGGATGGTTACGTTGGGAAAGATGGTGTAAGGACTTCACCCCGGTGGCTCTATTTGCATGACCTCTGCGTCACGGGCGGACGCATGCCAGCCGCGCCCACCACCATCAAGTTGTCCTCGAAAGACGGCCGCCCGCCTTTGGGGGCTCCTTCTTCGCCGAGCTCGCGGGGTTCAAAATACCCAAAGGTGTCCTCAAGACGGGCGCGCTGTCGGTGGTCGCCGCCCCACGGCACCAGGGCGGCCACAAGGATAGCGGCAATGCGCCGCCCATGATCGGTTGCGGCATCGCGGCGCGCAACGACCCGCGTTCGCCCCCCGGGTCCCCTCCTCAAGAAGCCGGCGTGGTCGCGGGCGCCGCCGACACCGGGCGCCAACGAATCGGCCAGGGACGCTGCTCCCGAGCCGATGAGCTCCCCGGACGAGCTCCACGGGCCTTCTTCACCAGCTCGAACGCCAAAGAGCTACCAATTGTCCGGATGCGCCCGCCGACATCCACAAGACGGCGTTCCGACCCATGACGGCAATACGGTTCTTGGTCATGGCGTTTACTGCGGCAACGCTCCCGCCACGTCCAAGCATTGATGAACGACGCCCCCGCGGCCTTCCTCCGTCGCTTTTGTGCTTGTGTTTTTTGACGACATTCGATTTATCGCACTTGGGCGGATCATCTACGCCCACCTTCGCTGAGTCTTTGGGCGAATCGCCTCTCGCGAAGCGCCCTAGTTCGCGTTCGCGGGCGTCTCTCGAAAGGGCCATGTGGTCTCGGCAGCGGGCGTCGCCATGGACCCGACCAAAGTCCAGCGGTGCGCCGACCGGGGCCCTATTCGGCCGGGCGTCGGCGTTTTGGGACTCGCCGGCTACTACCGGAAATTGATCCACAACTACGGCACATCGCCGCAACCACTCACCGCCTCCTCAAAGGACGGTTTCGCGTGGCGGACGGCGGACGCCGCCGCCGCCGCCGCCCTCAAGGAGGCGGTCATTGCTCGCCATGCCGGACTTCTCAAGATGTTCATCGTCGAGTGCGACGCCGGGATCCCATGGCTTCGGGCGGTTCGGGTTGGAAGGCCACCCCGCCGCGTTCTTGGCCGGCCCGTGGCGCCCCGGCACCGCGGCTCGGCCGCCTAAAGCGTGAGCTCATCGGGTCTCGCCCAGCCGTGGCGCCATTGGCGGCCATACCTCGTGGGGCGCCGCTTCACCGTCAAAACACCACTACACCTCGTACCTCCTCGACTGGGCCGGTTGCCCAAATCCCCAAAGATCACCGGGGGGGTGCTTCGGGGTTCGACTTCACTGGAGTACTTTAACCAATGCCGCCGACGCTCCCGCCGGACACGACATGAGGGTGCCGGTGCTGTCCGCCCCGCGCCGACTTCATGAGCCGGCCGCGGGCCGCAAGCCACCGACCCGGCGCCGCCGCCTCCCGAGGGGGAGGAGATTGTCAAGGACCGCCATGGGCGCCGGTGGATGGCCCTGCGAACGGCGGTCCGACTCCCCGCCGCCCGCCACTCCCGCCCGAGGTCATGGCGGCCGTGCATGGGGAGGGCCATGTGGGCGTTCGGCGACACTCCACCGACCGTGGCGACTTCTATTTTCCTAATATGAAGCAGGGTTTGTAGACTGTAACACTGCTCTCGGCGCCACAAAAAAGCACCTCCACCGGCAGGGCCTCGATGCCGGGCCGTCTCTGGGACATGTCGGCGCACCGCGGGTCGGGGCAAGTCCGCCATCATCGACCGTGGTGGATCGCCTCGCCAAATGCGCCACTTCATCAACTATCGGGGCAGTAGGTCAGGCTCCACGGCATTCCTTGCCCATCGTGTCGGATCGGGACACGGTGTTCACCTCCAAGCCCACGCGCTTGAGCGGTACCAAGCTCGATGAAGGCGGATTCCGAGTCCCGCTTAATCGGTGATTGTTATGTACTTGAGGTGTTTGAAACCTCAGCCGAATCTCCCCGGCACATTATGTGTCTCAGCCTCCACCTGCGACACTCGCACTGCATCCTCCTTCCATTGCCTCCACACAATAAAGTTCCTCGGAACCACACTGGTGGAAGCGTCACTACGACGGGCTCATCGTGGTCTCCCATTGGGCACCCTGCGGCGGCGTGCAAAGAACTCCTCGCTCCGACGACGACGAATCACTGCACCCTACCGCATCAGCTGATCAACGACGCCGCCGTCTTTGCCGCCCACGCCCGCTTCACAATGTGTTTCATGTGGGTTGCTGCCGTTGCAGGATTCTCCACAATCCGCCGCCCGCCCGGTTTGCCGTGGTGCCCGAGCCCGAGTAATCAGGCGCCACTCCGGGCACGTGGAGTGATCTGGAGTCCTCATCAAGTGGAAGGGAGCCCGCTCTGAACCCGGGAAGACGCCGACAATTTCTTCAGTTCGAGGACAAGTTCGGAGGGGAGAGATGTTTGCGGGCGCTTACACACGCCGACGCAGGCACGCGATTGTTTGTTGCGATTTGCCAATGCAGCGGAGATATCTCAATTAGTGGCTAGTTTGGGATAGCTACAAATCTAGTTATGGTTTCTATTATTACTCCTTAAGTTTAGGATGGTTTGTTGGGCCGGAGGCCATATATATATTTCCTCAGATCCGAACAATGAAGATTAAGCAAGATCATTCAATCTAATCTCCTACCTCTTCCTCTCAAGCCACGAGTCGAGGGGCATAACCCGACGAGTGTGTCGTGGCGTGGGGGCAAAACCCCGTGTCGTAGTTATCCGCGAGTGCGACTCTAGTCGAGGTCTGCGTCGTCCCCGGCACGCCCTTGACAAATCCACCACTCCTCATCGGCTTAAAGCAAGCTTTTAGGTTGAACCGGTTGGTTCATGCAACTAAATATGGTATGAAAACCGAGCCTAGAGGTCTTGAATTCAAATCACGGTTAGTGGCTTAGCGCAATTAAATAAAATAATTGTTGCTCGCTCCTATCCCATGTCGAGACTTGAGCGACCACCCTCCACATGAAGAGGGGGGCGGCGTTGAGTATAAGTGAATTGTCCGCCTCACCCCATCGGCTTAAGATTTTTGGGTTGAACAGGTTGGTGCATGCAACTCAATACTAACAATACGTACCGATGTTGATCACATAGTTCTTAGTGAGCAGCGATTGTGCAATAGTACTTCCAACTAAAAAGATGGAATTACTTGATGTAAGGAATTACCATAAGTGCTTGATTTTTTGGATCAATTTTCTCAAAGAATACTCTCCTGTGCAGCTTTTGTTGTTCTATATGCGGATTTTTTTGCCAACACTTTTCCTCATGTCAGCAACTATAGTCGCCAAAAGAAAAACAAAGATGCATGGCTAAGATAGAGTTTTAATACACTGGAAAAGATCGAACATATAAAGAAGGGGATTATGTTAAGTAATTCCTTGTGGTACTTACCCCAATTTTTCCAAAGCATCCATGTGGCTAATAGCAAGATAGGTCTTGATTCGCCAATGGGTCCTCTGAGTGTTATTCCTTAATATAGAAACTGTAAACTTATGGTTAGGAACGTATATAAACTTCTCGATCAACACCTCTAATGATTGTTGGAGACCACAAACCAACATGCTGAAAATCAAATCAAATAACTTCAAGTTAGAGAAATGATTCAAAGTATTGACCAAATCTTCCATGGAAAAAACGGATAGTACATATAAATAAAACCTTAAAGCATGTTACAAATAATATCATAACTAGATGGTGTAGTTTTAGACCAAAGTTAAATTAAGGCATACCTCAACAATGCCAGAGACATCAACACCATCTATCTTTACATCGATCCATTCATTGACTACAAATGGGCGTGTGGCGTTGATCATGATACTTGAGAGGAAGTTAGTAAAAATCTGCAACAAATTATGATAGATATTAGCAACACAGCACAAATTAATCATATCAGCAACATGTTTTGTAGTACCTCACGACCAGCAAGTGTAAGCAACACTGTACCAAACCCTCCAGCAGTAATCCACTTTTGGGTATTGAAACCCAGCAACTCCATAAAGAGAGAAAAAGCAGCAATCCAAACACCAGTATAAAAAGAGCTTTCATGGTAAAATCAAACCCCATCTGCCAGAAACAAACTTGCATAAGTAATACTGCAGTTTGAAGGGAAAAAAATGTACTAATATTATTCTATGTGATTCAAGTATCAGAACAATATCTTGACTTGATGACTTGGTACGGTGTTTAGTGGCTGGCAATATGATCTTGATGGTAGCATTCACTCTAATGGCTAAGCTTGTTGGTTTGTTTAAGATGCATCTTAATTTTTTTAGTACCATATGTGTTACATAAAAAGTAGCTTTCTACTTAGGATCTTGTGTTGCATGCTGTTTCTTCTCAAACGTTCACTTCTTATATCTTGTGTTGCATGCTGTTCTTTGCTCTCTTTGCAGAATGTTGTGAGCATAACATGGGCATTGTTGTCTTTCTTATTGGTTCCTGGTGATGACCTAAATCTCATAAAGTCATAAGGCACTCAAAGTTGAGGCAGAACCAATAATCAGGGAAGAAGATTCCTGCTAATGAAATTTAGAAGAGGGTGGCCTCAGTGAAGTATTATAAGTAATTATGTTGGGTCTGACACCTCCTAAACCCTTATTTAGAGATTAAGAGATAGGACTCAAGAAGATCCTTAAAAAGAGTACATTCCACAATCTGAAACACATTCCTATGTTTTTTTTTTTGTGTCTTATGAAGGGTGAGGACCTTTGTGAATAAAGAGAAACAAATAGCAAACAGGCATGGAAAAGGGTAACAAAACTTTGGTAGATACCAAGATTTTTTACTTGTTATGATATAAGGATCTTACATTTCTTGCATCACTGGGATTGCGCATGTCCATAAGAAACTTCTGTACCTGCTGAATCAAGCTAAAAAGAAGAAAAACAATCTTAGTGTTAACAAAACTGAATAAAACAGAACACACTGATCAATCATACAAGATGATAACATAGATAAAGACACCTTAAATTTCATACAAATCAAGGCAGCAAGGACTAACACGGATCTGCACATCTTCCCATTGCAATACATGAAACACCAATGTAGCTTAACTAATATGTTAGTGTTATTTGATTTCATCATGATATGTTCAATAAAAAAATCCAGCTTGGGACAAAAGGCTATGTTGTTGTTGTTGTTGTTGTTGTTGATTATCATATCCTTGAGTCCTTAAGCAATGTTGAAATTATCTCAATATAGATCACAAGATTGATAATGTTAGCGCAGAATGGCACTCACATATACCAGCACATCAGTAAATTTCATTTCTGAATACCTTTTGTATGCTTATAAAGTTATAAGTTAGCATTCCCCCAGATGCAATTCCTCATCTATTTGTATTTCTATAGCACAAACTGAAGCTAATCATTGTTTATTCTCACAATCTCACCAACTAATTTTTATGCGAAAAGGGCTTCTAGGTGAGTTGGTTAGGTGGCTTAAGTAGCACTCAAGTCCTAGGTTCGATTCCTCTGGGAGCAAATTTCAAGCTGGTATTAAAAAATCCCCTGTGTATGGGTGGGATAGGGGTTTTCTCAACCAACATGAAGTTCTTCTTAATGCAATGTCTGGGGGTTGTCTTAACCCCCCCCCCCACCCCCCAAGCTGAGTTTTTTTTTTTATAACTTTTGATGTATACATCACTGGCCACATCATTTAAATGATAGTTCTATCGCCAATAGGTGATTAGTTTATCTAGTTGTACCAGAATAATACATTGTCATTCATGCTATGTAGCCAGAAAACCATTTGTACTTGAAGATGATAGACAAAACTAAAGTTGGGGAAAAAGAATCGTCCATAGCCAAAATTGTAAATTGTAATCTCAACATGTGCTTTTGCAGTTACAGTTATCTTGAGTTCTTCAATGCATAAATGGTGTCATTACCTATACATAACTTAAATGGGCATTATCAAATCGAAGCTACAACTTGCAAAAGACAACTTATGTTTTTCTGAGGATGTAGCATGTGCACCTTGTGAGAATATATGCAACAGCCAGGACAGTTGATAATGATCTCACGAAAGTTATCAGGCGTGTTTTTACAGCTTGGCTTGCTGCTGAAGGCAAGACAACCGGATCCAAACCCCTGCAAGAATTGCATGGAAAAAGAGAAAGATAAATAAAAGAAAGCAAAAACTAAGGAAAATGTTTATAGCCTATTTCAAACACATGAAGCTTGTAGGAACTGTGCATAATTTGCTTAGCTGTTTAAACACAGTTTGAATGCTGGCCACTTGTCCCCATTTAAACAGTCATTTAGCCTGGTAGTAGGCTAAGCGATGGGTGACAGCCTGACAGACTGTTTAGCGTTTAGCAGTCAGATGAACACTGACTGTCTGCAGTACAATTCAAATAGAAACAGGAATAATTTCAATATTACAAACAGGGTCATAGCATTGCAGCGATGATATCAAGTGGCTACAGTTGCCATTTCAGAAAGGATCATTATAATATGGTGAAGCTATACCTGCAGATTAGTGTTGCTCCTGTCCAGAGAAGTAGAGGTTGAAGGTACGATGAAGAAATCAAATATGTAGGGCTCTTCTTCCAGTTGCCTCCATGCTGTAAAGGTCCATTATGAACTATATTAACTAGTGCAGTATATGCCCTCAAGAAAAAGCTAGCCTAGTATATGATCATGTAAATGAAAAATAATGCAATATGGTTATATTAAGCAGAACACATACATCAAAACGGTTTCTAATATCCCGCACTAGAGGCAAGAAACCCCACAGAGCAAACACAATAATCCCGATTGCAGGGACCACAAGCGAGGTAGCAGGATTTGCAAGTAAAGTATCACATGACCTGTCAACTAAAAAAAAAGAAAAGCTGTTACTAAAAATCATATGAAGTACATTCAGATTCAGGTGTAATATATATAAATAAATGGACAGTTTTCCAAGTAAATAAAATTAAACATGTTTCACATCTCTATTTTTTATATTATTTTAATAGTGTACTACACGAACAATGGTCCGGTTTCCATGCGCATATTTGCAAAAAAATAGAGTTCAAGAATGAACCTAATGAATTTGCATAGTCATAGTAATGACCTTAAGAAAGACTTAGGTCAGGAACAAATAAGAGATAATTAAAACTGCCCAAGAAGTGTAGCCAACACAAGAGCATGATCAGGCTTAAACTTCAAGCTCCCTTATGTTAGCTATCAACCTATATTATCTAACAAGTGGGTAGAGTGTTAGACTAATACATATGTTACTTTAGTACTAAAAAATTTTAAAAGATAACACATTGCCAAGATATATATGTTGCATCATGTGCCAAAACATAAAATTTATTGCCATAGTTGGTTTATTATCTAATTTCAACAGGTTAATGAAGAGTGGAAAGTTGAAACCTCAGCACACTCACAACAAGAGATATCGGTAATCATCCTATGGAATGTATGATTTCCATACCACCAGTTATGGATACACCAACCGGTGGTACTGTGTACTATAGAGTAGATGACCTTCTTCAATATCCTGATTAACTGAGTTTGCACTTCCACAACAATGGTAGGATCCAATCCAAACTTCTGTTTCGCTGTTTGCTCATTACCAAGTCTGTGTATAATCAGAAAGTTCGTAAATAAAGAATTGTACAAGGGAATTACCTAGTTAGTGCTAATGATGCGTTCTTGACAAGAGGAATTCCCTTCAAAGGAACTGGCAAGGCACAAGATCTAAAGCCCAAAGGTCTATGTCTGCGAGGTGTATAAAGCATGGGCCTGTAGCTACTCTCTAACACATTGTGATCCCAACAGCATCGCCTCTGCAAAGAAAAACCAGAGTTACTCTGTAAGATCTACAATTAAGAGGCAAAACCAGTACACCTTTTAACCTGTACAACTTGGACACCAGAGTCCTAAAAAGGGTTTCCCCAGCGAGACATGGTGAATTCCAACTGCTATTTCATATGGCACAAAAAATTGCCAAGTCAGACCTACACCAGAATCAGACACCAACACGCAGCGTAGTCATGTCTATGCAACACTGTTTTAAACTACTGTACTGGCACAATTTTTTTATTTTTATTTTTTTTTGGGGGGGGGACAAAACTCAAGAGGAGGCTGTAATTACACATTATATTGTGAAGGATGAAGTATGACAAGTATTCAGTTCTACATAAATAGTTCTTTGATACCTAAATGTAAGTTTTATGGTTGGACAAAAGAACACATTTGAAAATAGTATTCATGCCAAAATGTTGATAAAAAAACTAAAAAAAAATGTCTCTACACCTAATAAGCATGCAATGAAATCGCTCACCGGGACCCGAAAAAAACAGGATTGGACTGGCACTAAAAAAAAAGTCCTGGTGAAAAAGCTGGACTGGAACAAAATCCGACTCCATCTCTAATTAAAATTTTCATTGCTAAATTATGAAGGCTTGGCTCAACAAGAATTAAAATTAATGTACTGAGCTGTTAGCTTATAGCAATTAAAAAGAATGGACCATACATCAGCAACTGAGGTGGATGGCAAGGGAAGAGAACTCCTCATCTCGGGACTCTGAAAAAAAAAAAAAAAGAATCATCATAAAATAATAACAAAAAGGACTACGTATTAGTACAAGAAAAGCAAGAAGGAATGTGTACCCTAAATCTGTTCCTTTGGCAAAATATGTCAGTAGCAGTTACTCTTTGGAATAGCTGAGATGTCAACCCAACTGCCATCTCAAGCAAAACTCAAATCGAATGAAATTAACATCCACTGGACGCAGTTCTTATCAGGCACTGATGTGTAATATATGCTAGCCTACACCCCTGAAAAACAAACAAGGTTACAACAGGTGATTTTTTGAACTTCTAAGTTACTAATTTACATGATATTGTTAGTATAAAGTATTTGATTTCCCTTGCAGAGATGGAGCATCAGCACCACAAAGGCTATGGTGGAGGGGCAGATAAGAAACAAAGTGTGTCTCAAAAAAGTTAAAAGACTAAGAGACTTCAATCATTGAGCAAAGATAGAAGCTGGAGTTTCAATATGGCTATGATTGTTTCATTTTAGTGGCAATAAGTAGTCTTGGCTATTTGAATATGAGACCCAAAGTTCATCAGGTATGTCAATTCCAAAAAGAAAAACATTAATACTATGGCTACCCGATACCCATTACCCAAACCCAAATTACCCATTGCAATTTTGGGTATTAACTTGAGATACCCTAAATTAATTTGGGCAATTTGTGTAACACGTCAGCGGTACCTGAATTACCCATATCATCCGATTAACGCCCAATCCACTTCTCCACTTCATTCGCCCAACAAGGAACTGAACAAAAGAGCCCAGCGCAGTCCATTCAATCCATCCCCAACTCCACCACAAGTTCAGGTCTTCAGCCGCGACAACCCCAATGACCCCGAGACACGAGACCCTACGCGAAAGCAAAAACCTAGCGGGGTGCAGCGGCGCGGCTCTGCCTAGGTGCCTCCAGCGTTCAACACTCCAGCTCCAGCCTCCGGCCATCCACACGTCCAAGTTCAGCTTAAAGCGAGTTCATCCAGCCCTCGGCTCCTTCTAGTCGAGACCTCCATACTCCAGCAGTCCAACGCCAGCCTGCGATGGCGCGACGCGGCGACGCCTCACCATCTCACCTACCGGTGACCCTATGACCTCCCAGGCGGCCACAGTGCCAAGGCCACGGGCGCGACCCCAACCTATCGGCAGCAGATCAAGGAACACGCTGGCAAGGAGCAGAGGTTGAATTTCAGGTTGCCAAGTTTTTGTGACTACAGGTATATCGGGTATACCCGAACCCGAAATTACGGGTACCCAAAATTGCTGGTAGCCTGGTAGTGATATTTAGGGGGCTAAAATCCTATTACCCGACCCAAAAAATTCAGGTAACCCGAACGCCCAGGCAGGGGCAAAATAAATAAGTGATGTGTGTATGTTTGCTTCTATGAAACTCATTTAACCTGCCAAAAAGAAATCGTAAAAGCTGCCCTAGTTATTTAGCTGATGTTTAGTTTGCTTTAGGTCTTTCCTAGTTCCTACAGATCCTTGCAGAATATTTAACCAATGCGCTGAATAGAAAAAACTTTGGCTACCTAGACAATACATTAATATTTGATCTGAAGCCGTTTTGGTCCAACACAATCAGCATTTTGTGATTTTAGTCATGTTCAAATACCACAACTGCCTGCTAGTTTGGTGAATGAACTCGCCTCCCGGTAGATGTCCATCTTCTCTCTACATTTCCCTGGAGGCAACCCAGCCAGTGGATCCCCAACCAAATCTAATGGGCCAACATAATCACTGGTTCAAGTTGGAACAATACTCAACCCCACCACCACCGTCCTCCGATGGAACCAACCAACTACAAACGCAGGCAGGTTCCTAAGAGTAAGGGGAAACAAACAGGCAGGCATCCTACATAACATGATTGGTCTATGTCTATGATTACGCACGCTAAGCTCAATATTGGCATGAATCGCAAGGTGAAATCTGAACAGCTGATTACCCAACCAAAACTGTTGAAACAATAAATAAATAAATAACTGCTGAAACAAGAGTAGCGCACGACGAACCCCTTACCTGGGCACCAGTGGCAGCGGCGCCGAGTCCGGAAGGGTGACCTGTGGCCGGCCGCGGCGGGGACGCGACGGCGGTGGCGCCTAGGCCCCCGGCGCGGCCGAGGATCGGTAGATTCCGGAGAGGGATTGGAATTTTTTCTTCTGGGGAGACAGGCGAAGAGAGGAGGGAGGGGAATAGGGAGGAAGAGGAAGGCGAAGGCGATAACGTCTTCCACGCGCGGCGACACAGGGAGGGAAAGGAGGACGAGAGCGACGGGCGGAAGAGGCACGTGGACGTGGTGTGCCTTATCGGCCGCGCCAGCCAGCCAGTTTCTGTCTGGTTTGGTTTCTCCGCATGGCTTCTCCGCATCCTTTTCTTTTCTCTTCCTTCCGGCGCTGTTATTCATTGACTCGCTGGTTTTTTTCTTTTTCTTTCTGTCACAATTTATTTTTCCTTTCGGTTCTTGTATAAAAGCAAAAGGATTTTTCCGGCACGCGTCCAGGAGGAAAGGATATTTTTGCTACCTGACCTGTTCTCCGCAAATGGTCCAGAACCGGGTTCAGCTGGGAGTTTTCTACTCGTGTTCAAAACCAGACTCAAATCCATCAGTTGAACATGTAACTGTTACATTGCATTGAGAATTGTGAATTGTGTGTTCGCCGCTTCTCCATGCTAGTAGTTTATATGAATGATAAAGGCACTGCCACAATATAGTTGCTACTGGCCATACACCAAGAAAATTGTGCCCACGAGTTTTTAAGTTTTATTGTTGGTAGATGTGAAGACCAAAGTCGTTGGCCCTGTAAGCTCTAGAGAGTTTCGGGATGTAAGAACACAACGTTATGGCACAAACATTTCATTTGGATAAAAATTAGTTGAGTTTGTGTTTGGTTTGGAAACCAGCAGATAGAATGGTACTATTTTGCTGTTTAGTTGGAGGTACAGGGTTGCCTCTAATTTTTGTTTATCACATCATTAGCGAGAATAGTTATATTGTGAGCCCTACACGACATTCCATAGGCTTGCCTACTAATCCCTTGATGACGGCCGATGTGTTCTCCTTCACTACACTCGCACCCCCGACCCTCACTTGCCTCACCACCACTATGCTTGTCATTGCCCCTATGACCTCTAGCTCATGGTTTGACATAGAGAAGAGGTAAGCATATACGAAGACTCACGCACGTGCAAGTGAGATATGGGTTGGTATCTCCATTTTATTTGGATGGTGTTGTCTATCTAGAGAGAATATATTTTTCTTTGGGACAAGGTGATTTGGGTAACGAAAGAGTAGTAGACATTATTTCGTTGCACCATATTTTTTTGGTTCATCCCCATCAACAAGGTTGGAACTATAACATCTTCACGAGCATCACAAAGGAGACTAATGAGTTTCCACAAGCGAGCTTTTTATCCGCTATTGACCGCCTCTGTCTTCTTTTTATTTATTTTTATAAGAAAAAACAAATCTATTAACTAACTAGATGAAATATTAAGTGTAAACCATTTCCTCGGTGCTATCGTAAAAATCCATAGAAAAACATAATTAAAAGTTTTCAAAAAGTAACACTACTCAACTTGGGCTGAATTATGCTTATGTCTAATATCTCGGATATCTGATTGTTTCTACGGCTAATAAGCCACTTGATGTTGTTTTGTTACGAGAAAAAAAAAAAGCATGGATGATAAGTCGGGGTGATAAATTTAAGCAAACAGGCTTGGACATGAGAATGTTTTGGCCTCACTACCATACACACAGCGGAGAGCCAGCCTTGGCCCGCTATGCACTATAGGAGGCGCCAGGCCGACGTTTACATCAGAAGAACGGACATACGCTGGGAATCTATACACGACTACGTGTTCCCCACATTGCCTTTTGTTCAAGCGACGCAGCAGAAACAGACAAACCAAAGGTCACATCACTAGACCCAGAACACATGAAAGGCACGGGTGGACCAAAGAATCCCGTGCTCAAATCCTGTCCACAACAACTGTGGATAATATGAACCCTTGTCAAAAAAAAAAAAAAAAAAAAAAAAAAAAAACTGTGGATAATATCAACATTAATAAATAAATTGAAACTGTAAAAGGTTCTCAATTCACAAGCAAACCACCACACAAGAAAACGCCAGCATCAAATCGTATCACTAGTTTCAACAATGCGCCTCCATTTCCTAAATTCGAGCCTCAAAAAATTGTACGGAAAAAAAAAGTGATCAGCCATCTATCTAAGCTTGTACAAATTTGCTACATAACTGTTGAGGTTAGTAGAGACTACAGACCAAGCAGATATCAAAGATTCAAAATAGCTCAAGGTCAATTTGCACTCAGCCAAACATTCTCGCACGTGTGAAGATTCCACATCGGCCACATGTAGATCCAGATGTCAGAACAACCCCAAAATGAATAGGATACAGTGGGTATAGATTTCTTTACCGGCAAAATCTGTAATTTCCTCATTCTGACCCATCAGGGAAATGACGCAGTGCATCTTGTTTGCCGTGGACATAGAACTCGATAACCGCTTTCATTCGATCTAACTTGTCAGGATGGTAGTTCAAATGCACGATCACTGGCTTCAGCTTCTTGAGCTGAGCATCTTTCCTCACTGTCTTGAAGAGGACTTTGCTGTTCATAAAAAGATAAATATCCATGGTTCTCCTGGATGCATGAAGGCCTTCATAACTAGGATGAGACGGGAAGAACAGCTCCTCGTTGAAAACTGCCTGATCCCATGACTTTGGCTCATGAGAAAGGCATCCAGCGACACGATCAAGAAGTTCAATAGAAGGAATTGTTGGTCTAATATAGAAAAACCCAGAGTTGTAAACCCAAATCCGCATTGTGTGAGCATATCTGGCCCAACCCATAGAAGGCTCATCAAACACGTCGTTGAAACCATAAGCTGTCATGTTGTTGTGGCCATCACTCATGGACTCCACATCAGAATCTCTGTAAAGGTGATCAAATGGATTCCTCAAGAAAATAACATCAATGTCAGAGAGGAGAATACTATATCCAAGTTGCAAGAACTCCCTTAAAACACGAAACTTAAGGCCAGAGACGGCATGATTTCCACCAGTTTTTGCAATGTCATCGATGCCTTCATCAGGATCACGCCGGTAGACTGGAACCCCTTTAGATTTGCATAAGGTTTCTATATTATCATCCAATGCCACAACCAGGTAGTTTGGAATACCAACTCGTTTGATATTGGTAAACCAAACTTCAAGCATCTCCCTCACGTTGGTGTTTGCCAATGCAACAATAAGTTCCTTTTTCACAGCAACCACTTCCAATATCTTGGCCAACCTGGGATTAACAGATTCATCAGGGGTTACTGTTGGATTTGTTCTCAAAGCCTTGACAGTTCCAAACGGACCAGGCTTGTACAAAGTCTCATCTTTTCCTTGTCCAGCTACTTGAAGTTTCATGGATAGTTCATTAATCTGCCTCCTAAGTTCAACATTCTCTCTCTCCAATGATGACAATTGGGACTTCAGGTTGGTAACTCGCCCTGATGATTCGCAAGCAGTTGAGTCAACCTAATGAATGAGCAGAATACACATTGTATTAGTATTAGAATTTAACTCCGTTTCAGGTTATAGTACATCTAAATGAAGAGAAAAAACTAAACGAACAAAGCACAAAGAGAAAACAAATGGATTAATGACACAACTATACTCGGTGGTTATTTCTACAGCTATGTTGCTAATGTAACATCATAGAAAAAGCAGAGGTGAAGTCATTGAGAAAATGTAGGTCCAGGAAGAATTTGTTCTGTCAATTTCTGTAACTTTGTAAAGTCTACTTTGATCTTCACTTGAAACTATATTTTAGACCGAGTAAAAAGTCAGAACAGAGCACACTGCAGCAACTGTTTGAAAACGGATGCTGCAGAAGAGTCGAACCAAGCTGCATAAAAAATTCATATCTCAACTGCAAGACCAGCAGCGGTATATTCACAGCCTATCAAGAGCTGACAAGTGAAGAGAAAAAAAGAGTAGCAGACCCCACAAACCGTAGTGGCCGTCAAATGCTCCGACACAACACTGTTTGAGCAGATTAAAATTGATTTTTACACTGGAGGTGCCCTTAATCAAATACCATCCCATAGCTTCTGCAATAGATTAGTGTATGCAGCCAAGTCCCAATTAACTGCACAGGATGTTGCTCAAATGGCCCTGTGCTTGAATTAAGTGTTCTCTTGTAGAACAACAGAGCAACAACATTCTTAAATTAGAAACTGTATTGTACTATACTTCTAGTTAGCATACAAAAATAATCCCAGATTTGGCTCAAACTCTGATCTAAGTTGAGCTCAGCTTAGGTCCAGTCCAGTGGGGGAGCCAGAAATTATGCATGGGGGGTGGGGGATCGAAGAGTTTTTTCGGTCGCAAGAAAAGACTTGTGCGCATTTTCATTAAGAGAGGAAATAGAGTACAATAAATGTGGAAGGCACCAAATATAAAAATTGCAACACAGCAGGCCTTTCCCCAAACAGCGGCTGCTATCCGATTACTCATGGCTAAACTTCCTTTCACTAGCCTGAATCCAAAGCCCGGCGGAGAGCTTGATGGTCGAGATCAGCGCCCGAAGGTTTGCGTGAAGGCCCCTCGGAAGAACCCGGGCGTTCCTTTCCTTCCGAGTTCCCAGGCAACTAGGCAGAAGATGGAGTCGGCACCTTGCTTATCTCACCATGTCTCCTAACATTCGCAGATGCTACCGACGGGCTGCGCCTGGGCGTGGATGCCCAGAATTGCACCGATTTCGAACCAAATCTGTCGAGCAAAGGAAGAGACCAGGATGTGGTCGATCGTCTCTGGGTCTTGGTCGCAGAGCAGGCAGTTAGAGTGTGTGGAAAGTGACATCCCACACGCAACTATAGAGAAAGGGTTTTTGGTGGAAAGATATCCTGAAACTTTGTGATCTCTTTAGAGGAATCGCTAATTGCAAACTTGGGGATGGATCTACTGTTCTTTTCTGGTCAGACCTATGGAATGAAAATGTCATGCAGAGCAAGTTTCCAAGACTTTTCTCTTTTGCCAAAAACAAGAAGATTTGCAGTTCCTTTCAAACAACAACCTCCAGTCACAATTCCACCTTCCTCTGTCTGAACAAGCTTATCAAGAATATCAAAGATTGCAAGATTACATTCAATCTATACAGGTTCAACAAGATAAAAAGACTCTTGGCACTATATTTGGGAAGCAGCAGCTATACGTCCACTAAATTCTACAATTTCCCCTACAGAAATGTTCAGCCCCCTGCTCCTTTTCTGTGGATCTGGGGCTCAAAATGCAGTAACAAACTTAGAGTATTCTCCTAGCTCCTGATTATGGATAGGCTAAACACAAGGAACCTTCTTAAAAGGAAAAAGCACAAGTTGTGAGGGCAATAACTATAATCGCATTCTCTGCAATCAGAATGTTGAGGAAACTGCTTTCCACCTCTTCTTCAGCTGTCCATTCAGTCAGGCCTGCTGGCACCACTTGAATATGCACTGGAACATTCAAAGTGATTTCTTCCAAATGATGATGCAAGCAAAACAGCAATACCAAAATCCCTTCTTTATGGAGATCTTCATCATTGCTGGCTGGCACATATGGAAGCAGCGGAATAACTTCATATTTGACAGAGGACGACCCTCTTTCTCCTCGTGGAAATGCTCCTTCTTGGATGAGGCTAGACTTCAAGCTCTTAGAATGTATGAAGACAAGCGCTCTCTTTTCCTCCTTTGTATAGATCCCATTTCTTAGTTCTTAGTTGTTCGGTGGCTCCCTCAGCCTCCTGTTTGGACTGTACAGTTTTTGGCTTTTGTTTTTATTAAATAAAATCTCACAGTGGGGGCCTCCCCTGCTATATTTTGCTAAAAAAAAAAAAAAGAGTGTGGCAGGCCCATGGCGCGCCTATCCTATCTGCCACCCAGTGTCGCCAATTATATCTTTATAATGCAGATTATTAAATTACAGATTTCACAAAACAAATTTGATGTGATGTTAGGGGGTGGGTGGGGTGGGGTGGAATGGCCCCTGCCAGCACCCCCTTGGCTCCGCCAGTGGTCCAGTCTGAAGTCTGAACCAGCTCTTAAGGCCATTCAGCTAAACCTTTGAGTCCTAACGAGCACAATATGAACAGGATTAACAAATGCAACTGAAGAACCTCAGGACAGAAGTTGAATGTTAGGCTGACCTCCATGCAGTCCTATTCCTCACCCAAGGTAAAAACACAAGCCAAACAGAAACTGTTAGCTTTGCACCCTTGAGAGAAAGATTCATTTGCAACCATTTTGTCAGTATGTCCTGCCGTGGCTTGCTGATGCACCCTTGACACCTAGAAAGCCAACTTTCCATATTCAAACAACCATGCTTCTCCAGTGATGCTTACTATCAATTTGGTTTATCAAATGTTCTAACACCTAGTTCTGTAGAGGGATACTTAATGTGATACATGGGAATGGATTGGTAGCAGGGGTTGAATCAAGGACACTGCACTTCTTTTTTTGGAAAGGAGCACGGATTTTGTAACATGCCAATGAGAAAAGGGGATCTAAAGTGGTCCACATGCAGGTAAACATAAGAAAGATTGTCAGACGTAGACACAATTCCTGTGAACCTCAAATGTCCATGAGATCTATGCAAATGCGTAACAATGACACTACTGAGTAATTGAGAAAAAAAAATTGGTTGATAATGGAACCAGCCCACAAGGCCACAACATTTTTCTAAAGCTGCTGGAACAACATGCACCGAAGTTTGATATAAATCAATAAAATACTACTCGTTTAATCTCATCCTTAAAAAATGTTAGGTAGACTAAATAATTTTTTTTTGCTGCAAGGTTAGTCTAGTTTAGCTTGATATGCTAGCAGTTTTATGGATCTATGAACTGCATGCTTTCTGAGATTGCCCTTTAGGTTCCTTAACATCATTCCTAGTAAGGCAGAACGCTATCCGTGTTCCGTGACTAGCAAAAGTAACCACCAACATCTCCGTTTCTACTTTCCAGTAATATTCAGGGCAGGTACCAACTAAGAAGAAGAGAATGAAAGTACCTGGCGCGGCCATTGGAGGGCAGAGGCGGACGGGCGGAAGAAGAGGCCGTTTGGGTAGAGGAAGGCGCAGACGCAGCCGAGTGCGACGCCGACAGCGACGGCCACTGCGATGCGGGACCCGCGTGACAGGGGTTTCCCGCCTCCGCCGCGCATTAAGGGGGCCGTCCCGCCGCCCGGGCAACGCCATCCTGGAGATCTCGCCGGCGGCGGCGGGGTGAGATCGGAGGGGAAGCCGGCGGTGGGGTTTAGTTTAGAGCACCTTTTCCTCGCTTTTGCAGTTGGAGAAGTGTCGACGAGGGTGGTGGATCTTCGCCTCGTGTTCAGCCATTCGTTACTCTGTTTTGTTTGATTGAAAAATGAAAATTGAGGTATAAAAATAAAAATGAGATCAAAACACTTACTATATTCTACTCCCTCAGATTTAAATTATAAGTCGATTTCACTTTTTATGGTTCATCTATTTAGTTACGTAGAATATGTCCAGCGTTGTGGCACTAAAGCATGCTAAGCGCTACTAAAGACGCCCTATACTAAAAAGAGCAAGGACGGACCGTGAATTAATTCGGATTGGTGGCTGCCGCCGGGTTTTTTTACCGACCGAGGAACCCTAAAACCGCCGGTCCCAGAGCGGTTTACCGTCCGATTTCCAGGTAAACCGCCGATTCACGGGGGCCGGTTTGGGTTTTGAATTCAAATGAATTCAAATTTTTCGTGCGCTCGGTAAAATCTTTTTACCGGTCGGTTTTGAGCGGTTTACCGGCGGTATAAACGGTTTACCGAAGCGGTTTGAGAGGTTTGAGCGGTTTTTCAAAATTCAAAATTTAATTTTTTTTTATAAAATGCTAAAAAATTCCTAAAAATACTTCATGATTTGTAGAATCCAATGATGTCAAAATTACTCAAATTTGAGTGTGTTTAGTATGTTTTTCGACCTTCATGATTTAATGGGCCTTAATGGGCCTTGTGTATTTTTTTTTTTTTTTTTTTTTTCAAACTTAGATTTGAAATTTTTTATACCAAACGAACTCAAATTTGAAAAAGTATTGCACCGTTGGCTTCTATAAATCGCAAACTATTTTACATTATTTTTCCACGATTTTTTTTTTCAATTTTTTAATTTTGAATTTCAAATCTTTTATACCGGCCGGTCAGGATATCGGCCGGACCGTAGAAATCCCAGAACCATGGGTTTTACCGCAGGAAACCGACCGGTATAAAAAACCCCGGCTGCCGCACATGCGAAACTAGCTCACCGTAGCAATTGCCATGAAAAAAGGCGAGGTGCAAAGTGATTACTTAAGCCGGTCTCAATGGAGAGTTTCACCTCGGTTTTCCAAGATGTGAAACTTTAGCATTAAATAGACATCTCCCTCAATGCACGGTTTCATTGCACGGTTTCATAGGTGAAGGGTCCCACAACCTCTCTCTCATTGCATGGTTTAATTGCATAGTTGCATGGTGAAACTCTATTTGTGTCTCAATGGGGGTTTCACACGGTTTCCAACGCATGTGAAACAAGTCTTGCCAAAAGGTTTCACCATGGTGAAACTCTTTCCTTCTCTCTCCTAGGGGTTTTATGCAAAAAGTAAAATTTTGCTAATATGGTATTTGCATTTAATGTGTATGAAACACACTCATAAAAACCCCCATTGAGACCGGCCTTAGGGTACATTTTCCCTATCTACCCCTATTAAATGTGCTTAGGACTACATTCCATACGAGAAAGAAATGAACAGTGGACTAGTAGCGCAACACGGCAGGCGTTCTGGCCAATGCGGTGAGGGTTCGATTCCTCCGTAGCCTCACATGTTTTGTTCTTTGCAATTTGAATGGCGCTGCTTGGTATGCGTGGGGGTGATCTAGGAGCTAGCGCGGCGCGTGCAGGTACAGATCCGTCAGCTTTAGAGTTTGTGGGACGGAACGTTATCTAATGCTGTCGCTAGCTCGTCGGCTTAAAATGTCTTCTAATTGTGATAAGGAGGAATTGTCTAGACATACATAACTGAATGAATGAACTACAAAAATCAAAACGACTTATAATTTGAAACGGAGGAGTATAAACTAGAATCTCAAACCTATTTTAACCTAGATTCTACATTCACTTATTAGAATCCCGAATCTATTGTTACCCTTACTTTCTGACACCATTTACTGATCCCACGTTCAGCCACGTCGTCGCTCTTTTGGCTGCACGATCACGCCTCCCTTCCATCTGGCGCCCCCAATTTGCTCCCACTAGTGCGGCCCCTCCACGCCTTCACCATCGCATCCTCCGTCGGCTCTCAGGTCTCAGTCACGCCACCAGGGACAACCGCCAATGTCGATGCTCTTGCCATGCCGCTGATGCCCATGCTTCCTACCACCTGTCTCCCAACACAGCCACACTCAATGTGTCGTGTCTCGCTCTGCCTATGGGCACAGCTAGAAGGTGTCTGCAAAACAACCAAGACGACGAAGGAGTAGTGAGCCATGTATAGTGTTTAGCAGGGCATAGTTGTTGGGCTTGGGCCAGTTGAATTGGTCGGTGAACAACAACTATATAAGTGTCTCCCCTGGTGTCAAAGAGGGCATGTAACAGAATTCTAAAATCTTTAATACCTATAAAGGATGGAAAGGGGACAAAACTTCGTGCGATAATTTTTCTGTCCGCCCGTCGCCCGCCCCTGCGGTACCGCCCGCATGCCCCCTCTCCGTCCCTTCCTGCGATCTAAAAAAACTTCCCAAAATTTGCCACTATTTCACGGCCCACCAAATCTTGGTTCGATAAATGCCATCTATGACTCTAAAGGAAACTACGCACAAGGAAATTATTTCACGACCCTTCCTATTTTCATGCGCGACCTCTTCCTCGAAAAAAATTCACCGCATGCGATCTCACATGTTTCCCTTCCTTTTTTTTGGGACAAAATGAAAAAGGAATTAATGAAAGTCGATCCTACAATCCATCCCCATCACACGCTCCGTCCCCTCCGCTTCAATCATGCACCGTCACACGCATGCCCACGCCGCCGCCGCCGCTGATCACACTCGCCCACGCATCTCTTCCCTGTTGCGAAGCTTCTCATCGGACTGACGCATTCGAGCTTGCCGTACGCGCCAGCGCCGTCGTCCTCGCTCGTGTTGCGCTCGTCCTTCTCCGATTCACGGCCGATGGATCGTCGAGATCGCCGTCGTCCTAATCCCGCGCCCCTCACCCTCGCCATCGCCCCTGGAGGCCGCCCGCGCCCAGCGTCGCCCCTCGCCTTCTCCCCCGGAGGCCGAACCATGCGTCGCCCTCACCTGTGCGCCCCCGACGCCATGCACGGTACTGCCTTGGCCTCGCTTCCGATGCCGCCGCTGCTGCCGCCTCCTCTCCTTGTTCCTGTGGTGGCGACGACGGCGGGTACAGTGGCATCGCCCTCGCCCTATTCGACATGGAGCCCCTAACTCTTGTTGGTTGTGCACCTCACTTTCTCTCTGACTTGCATTCAAAATGGGTACTGCATCACATACATTTATCATTTATTTTTACTATACTATATGTTTGGTTTGATTGCTGATTAGATTCCTTGCAGGGAACTGCCACCCCACTTATTATCATGTTGTGTGGGATAAGAACAAAATTACCACTCAGTGATGGTGATTCTAAAACTCAGTTAGATTTTTTTTTGCATGTGATGCTCTACAGGTAACTCGATTCCCTTAAGTTTTTGGCAGTTGAATGCTATCACTGACTTATGTAGATGAATGTTAGTCTGTCCAGGCTATCTTTAATCTAAATTATTTTCAATTTTTTATCACTGCATGTATCAATTTTTTATGTCCATGAATCTCCAAGTGGAGATCGTTGATGCCCTCACCATCACAGTCGACCATAGACACTGCTAGCTGAGCGATCAGCAACGCCATGTATAGTTATGTCCGGACTTGAAAATGTTTTGATTTTCTACGTCGATCTCCTTGCGGTTCTGGCCTTATGAAACTGGGAATGGCTCCGGCCGCTTGCACAGCACAAGAGTGGCGTCAATGAGCTTCCACTGACTGTAGTAAATCCATTCACTCTTTTATATCAGCAACATGAGCTATACTAGATCTAGATGTTACAGACCTTCAGTCTTGAGGTTGAAACCATTCATATCATCAGTAGTAGGTTAAGCTGATGTCTGAACACCTCGCACCAAACAAAAACTAACTGCAGTGTGCAGTAAAGAAGATATTTGTGCTTGTGCATGCACAGAATAACTACAACTAACATGTGTGCTTGGACGAAACTAATATAGATGCTGACATGCTGCAATGTTTTTTTCTGACATGCTGCAATTTGTGCGGGTATTTTCTACCCGCGGGTACGCGGGTATGGATACTACACTTCCATACCCGCATTCGCCATACCCGCTGGATACAACATTTTACCCACTAACGTATCCATGGATACCAAATGCGTTTCTATACCCGCCACTTTATCGGTACAACCCATCGGGTTTTCGGGTTTCGGTACCCGTTGACATCTTGAGCTGCAATGTTTTTTTTTGTCTCAGTCAAACTCATCCTGAACTACTTGCCTATCTTATCTTGAAGCAACTATCTGCCTTATACTCCTGTTGATAATACATAAGTATATTGTTATATCTTGAGTAATTGAGAAACCATTAGTCAATGCTTCGTCTTTTATCTAAAGGGTTTGCAAAACGGCTATATGCATGCTGGTTGGTGACTTTGGTAGTCTTGCTATTTTCTGGTCAGTGTCTACATTAGTGATAGTAATTCCTTGCACATTTAAATTTGATTGTAGCTGATGATATTTTAATAATCCCTCCGTTACTGCATACAGAGAACATTAGCAAGGTGATCTTCCTAAGGGCGTGTTCGGCCGCACTCTGGCTTCGGCTCCATGGCAGCTTTGGCAGCGTAGACGCACCAAGTGATATGAGCCACCGAACAGAGGATCCGTGGAGCAACGACTTGCTGCTCCGACGCTCTGGGTCTAGCTAAGGCGACAGAATCCTGTTTATGCTAGACACCTGGTTGTTTTCCTGTTATTTCTTTTCATGCGATTGATCTGGTCATGTAAATTATCCTGCATTATCATGTTGCTTTTGACTTGGAACGTTCGATCTCCCTTGCCTTTTTCATGTGATACATTTTGGCCTATATTATGCAGTGTCCAAGTGTATGCTTGAATGCCTAGGTAGGCACTGTAAGGATGTAGTTGAATAATTGAACCATTAGGAACCATGTTTCGCTGTGGGCGCTAGCTAATAATTGAACAATCGGGAACCATATTTCACTGTAGGCCCGTCAGCTAATGAATTTGTTGCTGGTGCTTCTCTTGTGGCACAATTTTTTTGAACAACACATTCACTCAAATTATTAGGGCATTATTTGTTCCTGCTGCAACGTACAAAGGTCTATAAGAGTTAGTGAGCCTGCGACGTCCTCTTTGTGATTGTTAATTTCATGAACTTTGTTTTTCAGATTAAATGCTATTTTAACATTAGTATTTAATTTTATAGGATTGTTATTTTATTGTGTGATCTGTATATTGTTAGTGTTAAGTTTAGTTATCCCGTAGCAACGCACGGGCGTTTAACTAGTCAGCATATATGAATAGAATCTTCCTCCTATGGGCTCCAATTGTGTTCGCCCTACATCAAATTCTTGCTATCCTATTGACAAATTTCTAATTTTGTAGTAGATCATTACAATTGGTATGAAAGCCTTGGTGATTTAGAGGGAGAAATTTTTTCTCACTTGAATCACCTTTAGCCTGGCAGTGAAGAAGAAGCCTACCAAGGTCCTTGTTGTTTTTGGTACTTGTGTGACAACATTAGATGGACTAATAATGTGTGATTGGTATAATACACGGGATATTAGTTCACATGTGATGATTCATTGAATGAGCTTATCGCATATGAGACATGACATAGAGTCACGTGACCAAGGTGGAGAATATCAAGATGAGGCTTGGCTTGATGGATTTGGTTACAAGTGTGAAGGGCAAGTCAAAGCTTTGAAGTGATGGACCACGAGGAGATGAAGCTTGGGCAAGATTTGCCGACCACGGACCTACGCAATGATGAAGAGCAAGTGAGGTCAAGATCGTGTTGATGCATGCATTACATCGACACTTGGAGGAGATGGAGGAGAATGAAAATGTGCAAGGCAAAGTTATAACCTAGGGCATTTCATTTTGTTGGTCATAGGTGCTTAGAGAAGTTTATGACCAGATTTAGGATAGATGGTCGTACTACCAAGAGGGGCAAACTTGTTTGCATATCGGTCATCTAGTGTGCCACTTGAGTGATCTAACATTGCGACATGCTAGTATCGAGTGGCGTTGTGAGATCAAGCGATTTGAATATGATTGTGAAATGCTAACACACATGCACAAGGAGTGGCACTCTTGTTGGTGTTGTCACATTTGAAAAGGAACTATGTCTTGGCTTGAAAAGGAGAAGAAAAGGCTGCTGGTGATGCATTGGACGTAGCACCGAATGTTGGATCGGGTGCGTCCACTGCAGCTGGCCGGAGAAGGCAATTGTGTGACCTACATCGAACGTAGGATCGGACGTTGCACCTGACGCATCGAGGTCATCATTTTTCTAGGGATGAGCATCTGATGCACGATGCGTCCGGAGCCACCCCAGCTAACACGACTGATGGGCGAAAAAGGGTTTTTGACCCTTGCTGAACTGCTGCAGACGCATGGCGAGGGCGCGGTTGTCGCATATGTTGGGTGCGTCTGGAGGGTCACTAACAACGTGTCAGTCGACCGTTGGATCTCCTGAAGTGTTTGATGCATGGTGAAGGCGCGTCCGATGTGAACTCAATGGTCAGGATGAACTAGCCATTGGAGATTAACAAGCTAGATTCAAAGGAGCGGGGAGCATGAAAGGCATCCACACATCGGATGCATGGACTAGCGTGTCGGATGCGTGCGTCCGATGCACCCACAATGACTAGTTGCAGTGCAACGATCACATTTGTTTCTTGGTCTATAAATAGCACCCTAACTGGCTTGGGCTGGTTGTTGAGCACACTCTAGCCATGGTGGCTTAGGTGGTGCTAGATATCCCCTCTACTCACTAGTTCTTGAGAGTGCACTTCAAGTTGAGTGAGAAGAGTGATTCTAGTGTGTTTGCGTTGAGAGATCGCATTTGTGGTACTAGGTGATCGAGTTACAAGCTGGTGTGCTTGTTACTCTCGGAGGTTGCCACATTCTAGACAGCTTGGTGGAAAGAGACTCTGTGAAGCATGTTGAGGGAGATTGTGTGGTGTTCGGAGGAGGATTTGTGAGAGGCCGTGCTCACCTCATGATGACCACGAAGAGTAACACTACAAGAGTGTGTCATTGAGTACCGCACTTACGAGTGGTGTCTTAGAGAGCTCGAAGGGGGCAACTAGTGAGTGTACCGCCTAGTCCAAGAACCATCAAGGTGTTGGTCGAAACAATGAGGAGCAAGGAAAAGCTGACAAGCTTCCCGAGACCTTGGTAGAAAATCACTGTGTCAATAGGTCTACTCTTCTTAGTGGTTTGCATTCTCCAAGTCACAAGCTTTGTATTTATTTTCATATATTATGCTTGTGCTTGTGGAGTAGCTCTTGCAATTAGAAGCTTGTGTAGCTCTCTAATTGTCTTCTTGCTTGTGTAGCTAGAAGTAGTGTTATTGCATTTATATAGCTTGTGTAGCTTATTTAATTGCTTAGCTTAGCTTGTGTAGCTAAGTAATTTGACCCTTTGGGTTAGGTGTGTGTTGCCTTATCTATTGTGCATCTAGTGAGCTTAGGTAGGATTTTTGCTTTTGCTCATTATAATTGTGTAGGAGCTCCCCAGTGCTTAAAGTACTAGTGCATAGGTTTGTATGACATTGCAATAGAATTGATTGGGAGCTCAAGCTAGGCTCGGCACCTCATTTGTTTTGTGTAGGATCTTTTAGAGGTGCTAATAGAGTCTTAGATAGAGAGGCGAAGTCTTGGTTAAGTGAATAGTTAATTCTGCATTATATTCAGTTAGCTAAGACGATTAGTTTTAGGAAGGACTATTCACCCCTCTCTAGTCCGCCATCTCGACCCTTCAGATGGAAACATCAATGGAAGACCTCAAGACCACCATGGATAGCATGGCCAAGCAACTCGCCAAAGTGCAGGACATGGCAAAGCAGTTCACCAGTCTTCAAGACATAGTCATGATCACGCTCGACAAGTTTAATGATCTGGAGTCATGGAGGACCGTGGCCAAGACATCCATGGGATCCATGATGCAATAGTCATAGAGCACCATGCTACGACTGCAGCAGTTGGAGACCCATCCTCCGCCACCACCACCACCCCAACCCCAGCCACAGTAGCACCACCAAGCATTGTCTCACCACCAGGCATTGCCGCAGCCCTAGGCATCTCCACGGATGCCTTCTCAACCCATGGGAGTAGCGTCGGCTAGGTGTGGCTAGATCTAAACATGGCTCCCCGTAGCCGTCGCAATCTCCAGCGACAAGTTTCGACTTTTCCCAATGGGCACGACCTTCCACATGAGCATCAGGTATTCCTCGTCCTAATTCCTTGCCCCAACAATTTGTTCGCCTTGATACCAATGGATTTCCATTTCCGTGTACTTCTCGCGCTCCTAAGATTGACTTTCCCAAATTTGACGATCATTCCCCTTAGTTTGTGGTGCGACCACTGTTGACACTAGTTATTGTCAACTTTTTACCATAAAATAATGGAACATTTGAGAACAAGAGCAATAAAAGGTAGGGTTTATACTAATGATTTCCACGAGTTTTGGTGCACACTCAGTTTTGCAGGTGAACTCCGGAAAACAACAGAAACAGAGTTGAAAAGAGCTAAAATAGAGACACCGAAGAAAAGGACCAAATCAAGGCGATTAGTATGAATTCGAGGGGGTCTAAAATGAGAGAGGAAGACAGCTCTCAAAGGCGGGGCCCACCCGTCACCAAGTGGGGCGAGGCGGCACGTGGTGGGGCTGGGCGGCACCCCCTGTGGGCCCACGAGTCTAGCTTCTGGAAGCTTCCTCCACCGACCTATGGGAACCCTAGAATCTATACTACCTGTCCATTTAAGTCGGTTTGATCCAACGGCTCACATCCATCCCTCAGGGCTATAAATAAAGGGGCAGGGCTCCCGCCCTAAAACCCCAATTCATTATTGTTTTCAGTAGATGAGGAGAGGGATCCCTTGAATGGATCTCTCTCTTAGGTTTAGCTAGCAAGAGAATACTAGTTCTTCATAGATCTAGTCTTATACATATAAATAGTGAGATAGAGAGTGAGGGATGAATTGTGAAGAGTTGTCGGCCTGTCGGTGCTCTCTCTTCGGCTTGTACTTCAGTGGATTCAAGTTCATCCTGTCTTCAAGATTTCTCTTGTAATTACTTTTAATCTAAGTTTACTTTGTTTATATTGTCTATCTAGTGTACGTCTCTTTTTCAGTGCTTTATTCCTATATTCTTGAAGGCGTAGAGTGTTAATTCTTAGCGTAGGCGTGGTTCTTAGGCTAGGGGTTAATCGTAAATGCCCCTATTACTTTCCGGATATCAGGTGGTAGTATCATAAAGGTGACTTTATAGCTTTATTGAATCCTCTGTAGCCCACCATCCCGTTAGTAAGTAACGGTAGCCTTTTGGTGCTCGTAGGGAAGAAACTCTGCTTTGTTCTCTATTAGTTATCGGCCAAGATAGATCGGTAGAAGACAATGTTTACCCAAGTTAGAAGTCAAAGACCCTTAGTTATTCTCTTTATTGTCCCTATTTATCCTAACCTTGTTGCTACTCCTAGTTACCATAAAACCTTCTAGCTATCATAAACCCTTTTAGTTATCTTAGAACTTTTATAGTTATTTTAAACTCAAACTTAGTAATCATTTTTGTTGAGTTAGATTGTAGTTAGTCTCACACGTTTCCCTGTGGATTCGATATTAAAAACCTCTGGGTGAAAGCTACAGCGGTATCTGTGCGCTTGCAGATCTTTTCCTATTTATTTTGTGTGCTTTTAAAATACCCAACAACCACTGCGAGAACAAACCTTTGGTTTAGTACATTAGTCCTGGTTAGTGTTGGGCACAAGATGAATGTGTTAGTCCTAGGTCCAAGTTTTATGGACATCAGAGGACCTTTAGTCCCAGCTGGTGACATCATGGTTGGGCGTCATGCAACATGACAAGAGGGCACACGGGCCACTAATCAGTATATCCCAAGCATGCTCCCACTCCCTTTCGCGTACGATTAAAAAAACCATAAGGAGGACAAGCAGAGATGAGGCATAAGAGCAACTCTAGATCCTGACGATCAGCACCAGACTCCTACAAGCGATGTTAGAGGTAGTTCGGCGTTGTCGACCCAAGAAGGAACAGCATCCAATGCGACAATAACTCAAAGATTAGCACATGAAACCCTTGCACTTCATTGCCCACCATGGGAGCTTCTTTTCATGTACTCCTTTAGTCCTCTAACATATAAGACAGGGCACAAAAACCCTTAGAAAACCCTAGGTCACTACGAGCTAAGCGTTCTCGTACCATCTCTCTTACTCTTCCATTGTAAGAACTCAACTCAGCATTCTAACACAAATAACTTAATTAGCTACTGACGTAGTGCTTAGATGACCAAACCATGATAAACCCTTATGTGTCTTGAGTGTTCAACAATTGGAGGCCCACACATTGACCCATTAATCAAGTCACTAATCACTGTCGTACGGTTAGAATAGCTAGGGAAGGTGGCAATGACGGCAAAGAGTTGGTGCCAGATGAAATGAAATAGTTGGAGAAGCAGGTGAAGCCCACGCCAAAGCCGATATACAGAGGCCTTGCATTTAGATATCTTTCCACATGCTTTGCCTCTCATTTTTCACAACATGGATCAACACCGACAGTTTAGGAGTCCTTTCTGCGAATTATTGGGCATGCCTAACTCGAGTTTTGGATAGAAATTTAGGAAACCGTTGGAGGCGCTCTCATGACACCTCAAATTTGGACTCCTCTTGGTGCCCAAAAATATATTTTGGACGTCTTGGGGGAGGCCGGGGGAAGTGTGGAGGTGGCTAGAGATGGCTAGAGAGGTCCGACGCTATGATGTGTTAGGTTTAATTTAGACAGAAAAAACAGGGCAATCATGGAGGAGAAACTACTTTCTTGTGCTTACAATATATTTATGAAACCACCAAAAACTATAATTTTTGGCCCTTTTAAACTTTACAAGATGATCTAAACAATATTATTAGGTTGCCAACCGGCACCTGACCGTTGGTGCTTCTTGATCGATGCCCTTGAATCAAAATATCAAATGGACACTGAACACGAGTGGCAGGTAGGTATGACAGTTTGACCTCGATGAGCTCACCTCCGGCATGTGCATGGATGGTAGTACATGTAGGCCGGTGGAAAATACTAGCGCTATAGCTGCTGTCCCGGCGCATGATGCTCTACTCCACATTAACACGTACTGTAGGATAATTAACAAACCCCTAACACAGCGCGTAATTTGCGACCCTCGTGCTCGGAGCTGGCCGGCCGGCCGGGTTGAAAATAATCAGTTCCTCAATGTGTAGAGAGGCTGCGGCATTGGCGAGAGTAAACTATATCCCCAGTGATACGCGTCCTGGTCCAAGTCCGTCGACTAAATCTTCCATCAGAATCCAAATTTGACGCACGGGCTTCCTTCGAGCTCCGTGCTGTAGCTCACATGCATACTACTACAGTAGCATATGCTTGTGGAGACAAAGCTGATCGATTTTGTGCACGGACGACGGATCCACTCTCTAATTTTTATACGACACTGACTTTATATACTTTCTTTGTTCGCTAGCGGCTGCAAGTAAACAGAGATGAACTTGATGACAGTGTTACTCACCATGCATGTGTCATGTTCTAAGCCAATGTCCACGCATCAAAAGATGAGTTGTGTAGGCTAATACTCCTACTAAGTTTAATCCTGTGTTCCAACGCTACATTTGAGGAAATCTCACGGACCAAAGAACCGTTGTGAACGGCCAGACAAAACACTGCAGTATATATTTTAGCCACTCTAGCTAGCTAGCTCTAGAAAAGAACAACTGAATCTCTAGAGTGTGTTGAGCTTTATATATGCCGGCACACAGCTAACCGTAACACAGTGTCATAACCACCCATTAACGCCGTTCAGCTATGAAGACCACTGCTACTTCGGCGATCGCCCTTCTCACCATTGCACTCCTTTGCGGTGTTCTCCTCGTCTCCACTGCAGATGCTGCAAGGCAGGTACCAGCAGAAGGCCGGGTCGTAGTCGAGAACAACCAAGACGCGGCAGCGGCAACGGCGGCGTACACGACCATGCCGGAGAGGGCATGGTCGAAGACGACGGCCATGGCGTGGACGCAGCAGCTGCCGTCAGGGGCCGAGCCCCAGGGGTCCTGGCCACTAGCTGGCCGGCGATCGAGCTAGCCATGAGATAAGAGCTCTCCTTTTACGTACGAGACAGTTTTTCCTCCATGGTTCGTACATTTTGGAAGAAGCTCGTTTAGGCCAATTTTGTCTTTTGGTTCCATTCCATTCTCTGATCAGTTGCCAACTTTCACCTGTGCTCTCACTAGTACTAGTACTTATATGTATTTTGTTTCCAGTAAGAAAGGTTACGGTGGGACTTGTTGACATTACTTTTTCCAAATTGATCAGTTTTTTTTTTTTAATCCAAAATTGTTCATAGTTCTCGCTGGCGTACGTGCACCAGCAGCGGATATATGTTTAGTTTTAGCATTCTTCACACGTACGTCATGACTTCATGAGTTAAGTTAACGCCAGTTGTTACAATTGCGATGAGCTTAATTGGCCGTTTAGCTTCGCCAGAATCAAGTTTAATTTGCTAGTAAAACAGCTAGCAGGTGGCTGAAATTTGATAAAATTTTGCTCAATCGACAGTAAATTGAAACCATATCCTTAACCGGCGCCAGCAAAGTTTAGGCCTTGGGTGTTAGTGGAGAATGGTTTCAACGATTTCTCTCTTTTTTGAAAGAAATCAATGATTTCTCATCAAAAAGTCGAAACTACTGCTCACTGCTACGAATGAAAGACGCTGAACTGAAATTGCTCCATCCATTTCACAATATTTGTTATTATAGTTATTACATAATTACAAAATAAGAAACAACTCAAAATCAGATCTCCTAAACTCTTTAAACCATTTCAAATTACCTCCTTGTCCTTTTCCTAGTTATAACTTTGACAAATACTGACGAACCGAGGAGGAAAAGACCGCGTTGTCTCCACGCGGGCGTGTTTCGGTCTCAAACCCTAGCCGCCGGCGAGCCTCCCTCCCCGCCACTCTCTCGTAGCGCCGGGCCGGAGCCCACCGCCGGCAAGGCCACGTGGCCAGCCGGGATGGCAGTGGCTGGGCCCCCACGTAGCGAAGGTGGTGTGGTGGCGCAGCGATTTCGGGCGGTCGCGGGCATATCGCCGCCCTCGAGCCGCGTGGGGGCTCGGCGTGAGGTCACCGGCCGAGTCAGCGGCGCGCCGGCAAAGTGCCCGACCAGTCTTGGCGCTGACGGCGGCAGTGGAGGCGGAGCTCCTTCAATCATACATCGCCCCCCTTCCCTATCGTCGTGCGGTGAGGCTTCCCTAGGCCCGGGCGGCCGGATCCGGTGCCGAGGCGGCGGATCGGTGGCCCTGGTCGGGGGAGAGGCGCCGGAGGTCCCCAGGTCTCCGGGTCGGCCCGATATATGGGGCGGCACCTGAGGCCGGGGTCTCCCCGTCCTTGACCCTGCGGCCGGGATGCGGGGTTCCTTGGGGTTGGGGGTGGCGTCTGCTTGGCCGGATGGTGGCGGGTTCCTCTTCTCCGTGCATCCCGGTCCCGTTTCTTGACGGCACGCGCCCGGATCCGCGCCTTGGTGGCCGGATCCAATGCCCCGACGCCGTGATCGACCCCGTGCCGGCGGCCGGCGGGGGTGCGATGACGATCGGTGGTGTGCTTTGGCAGTTGGGCCTTGTGCGAGGCATTGGGGAGGGGGTCTTCTTCTCTACCGTCCCTCCTCTATTGGCCTCGGTACGGCGCAGGCAGCCATGGTCGCCACGATGGTGGTTAAGATGAAGACATTAGCGTGGGCGCGCGGCAGGTGGACGTGCGTGCGGTACGGAGCGAAGATCGTCTTTTCGGCATGGCGTCTTGCCAGCGGGGGTGACCGACCTTAACTTTGCGCTTTGCCGTGCAGATTGGCTCGTCGACGCCCCTCTAGCGAGGTTTCGTAGGACGACCGGGCAACAACGACGGTGACAATATGTGAGGATCTAGATTCGGGCTGACATCTATGTTGGGACTATCTTGGGGTGAAAGCTTGACGACGGCAACGCCTGCGGGTGCTGTTTTCCCCGTTGGGGCATCGCGTCTCTAGTATCTTCCACGGGTGAAGACCCAATCCATCTTGGTCGAGCGGCGACGGCGCTTTGAACGTCGTAACCTTACTAATGGCGTCGCTGTGGAATCCGACTTCGGCTAGGTAGTGAGCGAGAGTCTATGGTCGGAAGTCGAAAGCGTAACTTACGTTTTGCTTGTCTTCGGGCAACGATGACCTCCTTGGCCTCTCGGGAGTTCCGGATTCTATCTTTTTCGGGGTTGTTTCTCTCATTTGTATTGGCGTGAGTTTTGGTTTTGGGCCCGATTTTTCTCATAAACCTGGGTCGATCCACTTCTCCTTGTTAATACAAAGCCGGAACATCCTTTCCTCGGATTCTTTCAAAAAAAAAAACTTTGACAAATACTTTGATAAGGTTTTTAAAACCATAGAAAAATTTTTAAAAAAAAAAAAAAATTAAAAGCTCTAAAAAAAATAAAGAGATTGATTGGGATACGGCAAATTCAAATAAAACATTTGGGGACTATGAAAACATCTTAAGAAATTTTAAAAAAGGTTTAGTTACAAGAAGATAGAAACATCATCTGAAAAACAATATAGAAAAATTCCCAAAAAAATCTCATGCAAACATGTTTTAAAAAACGTTGCGTGGAAACAAATATGAAACTTCGATTAGCATGAATGCGACATACACTAATGTTGAATGCATTCATGCTATGTACTCTGCTTTTATTGCAAAAGTTTTCAAAACATGTGTCTATATCAGGTATAATGTTTTGGCAATTTTCTAAATATATATGTTCTAGAGCCAAATTTATTTTTAGAAGCATCTATATGAGCGTTTAATATTTTATTTGGATTTATCTACCAAAAATTGTCTCTAGTTTCTTTGGGTTTTCAAAAGTTTAGGGGACGTTCGATTTAAAAAATGTCACGTGTCGAGAATTGGGCCCGTCGGGATTGGGCTAGGACAGCCCAACCGGCGACAGCCCGCCCAACAGAGGGGGTGGCGGCGAGGGCAGCGCCGCCCCGCCGCCCGCAACGTCATCGTCGTTTCCATCTTTGCTTCGTCATCAAGATAGAATCATCTTAGGACTTTTTGGTGTGCGAGGGGATATTCCAACTCTATAAGGAAAACTCTTATTAGGAAATAAAATAGGATTGCTTGTAAAAGCTATTCCAACCATATAAGAAAACCTTTAGAAAGATTGCTTGGATTACAAGTCCCACTATGAGGGGCATGTAATCTCTTGGGGAGACAAGCAATAAATAAATAATCTCGTGCCTCTCTCTCTCTCACCGCCGTCACCGCGCGCCTCCCGCGCGCCGCTCACCGCCTCGCCACCGCCACCTTCCTCCCTTCTCCCTCCACCCCAACCAGCCCAAAGGTCGGCGCTGCCGCCATCACCGCCGCCCTCACCATCTCCGCCGCCCCGAGATCGCCCGCCCGGCGTGTCACTTCCGGTGAAATCGATCCGTCGTGGATACGGTGGTATCCGGAGACCGGGGCGATTCCCACCATTGATGGCTTCCGATATGCGCGAATTCAACAAGGCGCCAAGATCGGTTGTCGCTTTGGCGACATCAAGATGCGTCTTCGCCGCTGGAGAACTTCTACACAACGCCGAAGATTAAGCTACCTCCTCTACGCTCCACGGCGACAACGACCGCGAGCGGAGGATAGCCTAGCGGCAGCCGCGGCGGGGGGCGCCCGGCGATACCCTGGGCGCCACCGCCTCCGACGATGCCATCGATGACAACTCCGACCCTGTCATCCTCCGGCTGGACGAGGGCAGTGACGTTATTCAAGGTGACGCACCGGCCGTCATCGACAACATCACTGCATCGGCTGCTTTGTCCTCTCCACCGATTCCTGCAACCGCGCAGGAGCCCCCGGCAGCTCGCTGGCATCACCAGCGGCGCCCCCCCAGGTCACGGACCTACCCCCTCGTTTATGTACGCCTCGGCGTCCCGGAATGCGACGATGCGCGACAACCCCGACCTCACCGGATTCACAAGATGGAGCTGCTGTTCGAGCTGAAGGACGACATCGATCTTGAGTTCTACGCCCGGTATGCCGCTTTCCACCTGACAGGTCCTGCTGCAGTCTGGTTCCACAGACTGTCTCGGAGGAGGTCGTTAGTCGAGTGGGACGCGTTCACCTACTACCTGCGACGCGACGGACGACCCCCATCATCATCGACACCACTTAGGGGAGTTCGCGCCTCCCGCTCAGGGAGGGCGGGCTGAACGACTACATCGACGCTTTGGAGGGCTATCTTGCTCGCATGGACCTCGAGAGCCAGCTTCACCACGTCAGCCTCTTCGTCGGTGGCTTACGTGACACGCTTCGTATAGTGCTCAAGTGTTTTGAGCCACGCCGCTATGACGACTGAGCCTGCCGCCCGATAGCGGCCGGATGCCGGCGACCACCGCAACGACAACGTCAGCGACGTCGACACCGACATCGATACGGCTCTGGCGCACCGGGCGCCAGGCCGACAGCGCTGGACAGCGCCATGGAGGCGATCGACGACCAGACATCGGGCGACCTCCTCACCAAGCTACACTGGGCACCTTGGCGAACCAGAGCTCGGCATTATCACAAGCGCCATCGAGCTTCAGGCAACTGCACTCGAGTGGAACCTCTACAACGACATTGTGAGGTACTTCCACCGCTACTACGTCCCTGCAGCTGACGAGAGCTCCTCTAGAACCTTCTACTCGAAGGTGGCATCCCTCGCATGGCGTTGCGGTGGGCTTCCACCTCCCGACAAGCGTGCTCCTCCTCATGGCGCGCCCGAACGTCGGAACTTCGACGACGCCCGCGGTGCTTCTCTTCGGCGACAATGGCCAAGAGTTCCTCTGCATTGACAACATCAGCGTCGGACGCGGTGGACCCCGGGCGCCCGGTCGGGCCGCCCGTCAAGATGGCCAATGACCTCCTCTACAATCACCTCCTTAAGCCTCACGTCGTCTCGGTTGTTTCTACTCGACGCATGTGTTTTGCGAGGCACATCCACGCTTTCGGTACACGTGTTGTACACCTACTACTTCTAGCACCTTGACTGCCGCCATACCTTTGGGAGCATGCGGCATCCTCGGTGCCTCGATCATGGCGGCGTGTGGATGGATCGACCCCTTCGTGCGACCCCCAGCGAGCTATAAGTTCAGCATCTACGCCGGCAACACTGTACCTCAACTTCTCCTTCGGCGATGAGGGCGCTACGATCGCAACAACGATGCCAGCGACAAGTCGGGTCCCCTCATCCTTAGCTACGAACCCGGCGTGGCGACTTCCCCGATCGACATCGCATTCGCGCCAACCCGGTGGGTTGGCGGTAGCGTGGGCGTGCCGCCTCGTCGAGCGGTGGGGAGATGTCACGTGCGAGAAGTGGGCCCTTCGGGATCGGGCTAGGACAGCCCAACCCGACGGCGGCGCCAAGGGGGCGGCTAGAGGCAGCGCCGCCGCCACATCATCGTCGTTTCCATCTTTGCTTCGTCATCAAGATAGGATTATTTTAGAACTTTTTTTGTGTGTAAGGGATATTCCAACTCTATAAGGAAAACCCTTATTAGGAAATAAATAGGATTGCTTGTAAAGGTATTCCAACCATATAAGGAAACCTTAGAGAGATTGTTTGGATTACAAGTCCCACTAGGAGGGCTATATAAGTAAGGGGTCTGTAATCTCTTGGGGAGACAAGCAATAAAGAATAATCGTCTCTCTCTCTCACACCGTCGCCGCCCCCCTCCCGCGCCGTCGCCGCTCACCGCCACCTTCCTCCCTTCTCCCTCCACCCCAACCAGCCCAAAGGTCGGCGCCACCGCCATCATTGCCGCCCCTCGCCATCTCCGCCCCAGATCGCAATGACATGTCACTTCCGGTCAAATCGATCCGGTGCGTGACAAAAAAATCTTATCATATATTTTTGATTTTTAATAAAAAATAAAAACCATTTCGAATCAGAACAATGTGGTAACAATTTTAAAAGTTGAGAGAAAGATGCTCTCTCCGTCTAGAAAAGAATATATTTATAAACTTCAGATTGGTCAAACTAGCTCAAATTTGGCGAGATAGTATATTAATATTTATATTTTTAAATTAATTTATTATAAAATATATTCTATAACTACTCTAGTGGACCTTGAAACTGTTATTATCTTCTATTTATAAATGTTAATATTTTCTATTATATATATATTATTATTATTGAAGCTAAATCTATTTTTAAGCATGACATTGTCGTAAGCTCTTAATATTTAATTTAAATTTAGCATTTATCGTGATCTATCTCTAGATTTTCTTAAGAAAAATAAAATTTTATTGACCTTATCAAAGACTTACCTATTTTTTTTAAACAAAATAGACAAAACCGTCTTTGAAAATTACTCCAAGCAAGAATAATAAGGTAGATATATGGCTATGCTTAAAAAAAAGCAGATATATAGCTAGGTGCCTCATATGGCCATGTCTCAATCCGATGAATCTCAAAACTCAAAACCCAAAGTATAATATAGAAGTTCCATAAAATTCTAGAACAATCTAGATTCAAAGAACGGTACATGGTGGAGAGATCATGATTAAGATAGCAAATCTAACCTAGCCTTAGCAAATGCTGTGGCCTCGAGCGTGAACTCACCGTCTGGGTTTGTGATATACTCCCTCCATTACGAAATATAAGGCGTCCAGCAGTTTTCGTTTTTTGATTTTTATAAGGCGTGACATTGGAATCGAGGTGGAGAAAGTAAATGAACGTGGAGCATTGAATAGAATACGATGAATCTGAAGCGTTACATGCATGGGACCCTGTTAAACAGAGCTGTGTGAACGTGGCTCGCTGCCTTCGGCCGGCTACGCGTGCTGCCTTCGGCTCCATGCAAACGACGGTTTGCATTCTGGCATGCAAACCTTGGATTAATTCTGGCCACGTGGTCCCTTTTTCTTCCTTGTTATCTGCAGTTCAGCGGTATGCGGGATACTACCCTATCGCGCCTTTAAAAAAAAAGATAGAGGGAGTATTCTTCAATACCCTTTCCGTTGCTGCAGCTCTTTTTTTTTTTTTTGAATGAAATACAACTCTCTTGTTTTTTAGAAACAAGAAACACAGCTCCTGTATTGTAGTATTGTATTGTATTGTATTTGTATTTGTATGATACGCGTCTCTCTGGCTGACCAGCATGGGCCAATACAGGATCACAGCCCACTCTTTGTTTGCCCAATCTGCGACCTTTTTTTTCTCTCAAAAAAAACTGGCCGCTAGCACTACTGCTTCTTCCCCTTCCCACAAACCCTGCCACAGTGCCACCAGCCGCCAGTCTCCAAAACATCGCCGTCCTACGCCTTCCACCATGCCATGGTCGTGCGATGCGCCTCTCCGGCAGACTGACTGGTACCCTCTGCCTCTAGTGCCATCTCCATCTTTCTTCTTTACCTCCGCACTGTGCTGAACTTAAATATGAATCTTTCTTCCTTTTCCCTTATCCCCATTTCCCAGATTGACTAGCGCACAGATGGATTCATCCAAGAAGAGTGCTTGCGCGGCTGCCGACCTCACCGACGACCTCATCGTCGAGATCCTGTCGCGGCTGCCGGTCAAATCGATCTGCCGCTTCAAGTGCGTTTCCTGGCACTGGTACGACCTAATCACCAACTCCGAACACCGCAAGAAGATACCCCAGACGCTATCCGGCTTCTTCTACCCCGGATACAGGCTGGACCGCGAGGAGAACGAGATAGTAACATTCTCAGATTTCTTGGACATCACGGGACGCGAAGAGCTGCCATTTTCGAACCCCTCGTTGCCCTTCTTGACCGGCTACAGGCTGATCTTTCCAAAGATCTGCTGCAATGGCCTCCTCCTCTGCCTCTGTTGGAAGGTCTCCCCACGTGATGAGTATAATTATGTTGTGTGTAATCCTGCAACAGAGAAATGGTTCGTCCTGCCGGAGTCCGACCATGATAGCGGTGCTTGCTCTTCCTCATACCGATTTGGCTTTGACCCGGCTGTCTCATCCCATTTTCATGTGTTCGAGATTCTAGAAGAAGACGAGGATTATGGATTCATCGGTGGTGTGAATATCTACTCGTCAGAGACAGGTACCTGGAGCCACAAGAGAAATGGTTGGGGCAATGAGCTTCAGCTAGTCGATTCCAGAGGGATTTTTTTCAAAGGAATGTTGCATTTGATAACCAATTGTTTCAAGTTACTTGCAGTGGACACACAAGGGAAGATATGGAGGATCATTCCTTTGCTGGAAACAATGTGTGCTGAAAACTTCGGTAGAAACCTTCTTTCCGGTAATCTTACTTTTATTGGTCAATCGCGGGGGCAATTGCATTACATCAATATGAGGGAAAGGGATCTCTCTATATTGTCGGTCTGGGTTCTTGAGGATTATGGCAGTGATGAATGGATATTTAAGTACAACATTAGTACTTCACAGCTTTTTGGAGAGAAGGGTCTCGGGTTTGAACAGGACTATGCTTTGATCGCTATCCATCCAGAATGCAATTTGATTTACTTTGTTTGGAAGTGCGAGGACATACTGATGTCATATGACATGGAACGTGGGAAAGTTCGTGTTGTATGCAATGTGGAGCGTATGTTTGACGCATTCCTTCCTTATCTTCCATATGTTCCATTTCTCTCAAGCTCAGCAAGGCTAGAAGCATAATTTTAGCAGTGTGAAGATCTGGAATTGTGGCCATGAAATCATATGGATGTCTGCTGTTGTGACAAACTTTAACAATGTAGCTGCAGCTTGTGTACCTGTACCTGTCTTTTTACCCCTTGTTATTGTGTTAATGCTTTAGTGCAATATTTGTGATCTTTTTTTATTTGGAAGCAATGTTGTGTTATGTAGAACATGTACCTTATCTTTACTGAGATAGCGTATTGAATCAAATTTCCCTTTTTACACTAGTTATATTTGTGGATTGACTTTTATTACTTATTATTATCTGTGCTCAGCGCCCTATAACCAACAGGCATTTCTTACTCCACTGTTCATCCAGTTTGTTGAACATACAGTATGGTGGTTTTTACTTTTATGCAAAAGGGAAAGGGTAATATAAATATATAATGCCCTCACTAGGAATTATGAAAATCACATGGCTTACAATAAAATCGGACCATGTCTCACAACCAAACACTATAACAGGTCTGGGACGTTTGGACCCAAAAAAGTTTAGCCAAGCATACCCTCCCTCCCTGCTATGTTGTTCCCACGACCCATACTTCTCTATTGAGAGATAATTCTTATCTCCAATGTGAGAAAATTCTTTATGAAGCTGACATGCTTCTCTTTCTCTCTTGTAGCCTTGATAATTTTTCTCCTTTTATGACAAATGGGTTTGATTTTTAGGCCTAATTTGAAGGATCTAGATGATTACTTTGAGAGTTTATGGACCTAAATGAGAATATACAAGAAAAAATTAAGGATCTATGATGCATTTCCCTCATCTTAGAATTAGCTGCTTCATCTAGATACCTTAGAACCAGTGTACATTTTGTTTACCTCTTTGAACTATTGTTCAAGTCTACTTTTCCTCCTTAAACTTTAAACCTGGATATCTTAGCTCCTCAACTCTCCAAGCCATTTAAATTACCTCTCTACCCTCGTTAAAAGTGGTTCTTAAGTTGGTTTCATCCTTTTTTTAGTTAGAAACCTTTGGTAATTGTATCACGTTTGTAAGGTTTTTAAACTATAAAATGTATTTAAGCTACTAAAAATTTCAAAATATCTTAGTAATAGAATTGGGCATGATAAACTCAAATAAAATGTTTAGCGCTTGCAAAAATCTTTAGAAGATCCAAATATCATATTTGGTTTTAGAAAATGGGAAATATCATATTTGGTTTTAGAAAATGGGAAACAATTAGTATTTGAATACGTTCAAAAAAACACACGATGCAACCAACATGAATGAATGACACGAATATATTCAACGTTAATGTATGTTGCATTGATGCTTGTTTGATCTCATAGTTTTATTATGTAAAGTTCTTAAATCTCATTTAAGCATCAACTGAAATGTTTCAATTATTTTCTAGGGATTTCTTGATATTTTTCTAGAGCACAATCTAGTTTTTAAAAGCTTTTTTTGCGACAAAGTTTTTGAAAGCTTCTAGAGATAGTTTCATGACATTTAAATATTTATTTGGTTTCTCATGTCCTAATATATACCTAGATTTTTATTAGAATGTTTAGAAGCCGCCGTATTTCATGGCTTAAAATCTTATCAACTATTTATCATTTTTTTGAACTAAAAAGCACGAAAACACCCTAAAAAAAACACTTTTAAACCTACACTAGACAAGAAGTTATTTTGAACAGTTTTTATGATTTTTTAAAAGGAATAACTTATTTGATTTCAGAGTTCAATGAGAAAATTGAGACTCCTTTTTTTTTTGAAATGGTTGAGAGATAAAAATAATAATAATAACTTTATCTAAATCTAAAACTAAATTGGCAGATGTTTAGACCATAAAGTTACGAGCTCATGGCCCACAAAGGGGCAGTGGGCTGGGCTGCAATTCCTCACACAATACTGTCCCCCTCCCCTTCCCACCACGAAGCACGAACCCTGCGTCTCCATTGCCATCCAGCCGCATCGCATCGCGCAGCCGCCAGCATCGCATGCGCATCTCCGCCTGGCTGGTAACGCACTCATGCTTGTGCCATCTTGATCTTTTTCTTTACCTCCGTCCCTGCAATGATGTCTGATCTGAATCTTTTTTTTTTTTCAGATTGATTAACGCACAATGGATGGATGCAAGAAGAGCGCCACCAGCGCCGCCGCCGGCCTCGCCGACGACCTCATCGTCGAGATCCTGTCACGGCTGCCGGCCAAATCCATCTGCCGCTTCAAGTGCGTTTCCCGGCACTGGTACGGCCTAATCACCCACCCCGAGCACCGCAAGAAGATCCCCCAGACACTGTCCGGCTTCTTCCACCCCAGCTTTAGGTTCTGGCTCGACAACGAGAAGCTAAAAGTATTGCCAGGTTTCGTTGACCTGATGCAGGGCGCAGGACAGCCATTTTCAGACTCCTCTTTACCCTTTGTGACCGGCTACAGGTCGATTGTTCCAAAGGTCTGCTGCAATGGCCTTCTCTTCTGCCTCTGCTGGAAGGACCCCGATGATGATAAACGCGAATTTGTTGTATGCAATCCTGCAACAGAGAAATTTGTTGTCCTGCCAGAGCCAGACAGAGATTACATTCCTTTGCATTACCTTCTCGGTTTTGACCCGGCCATCTCCCCCACTTCTATGTGTTTCAAATTATAAACGGGGATGAGGATTATGGATACATAGATGGTGTAAATATCTACTCGTCAGAGACAGGTACCTGGAGTTACAAAAGGGGCATGGCTGGGGCGAGGAGCTCCAGCTAGTGGAATCAAGAGATGTTTTTCTCAACGGAATTATGCATCTGTTGACACATGATTTCAAGATACTGACAGTGGACACAGAAGGGAAGAAATGGAGGACCATTCCTTTGCTGGAAACTATGTGTGTCTCATGCACATGTAGAGGTCTTCTTGCATTTATTGGTCAATCGCATGGGCTACTGCATTATATCAATATGAGGTACAGTGGTGCCCCTGATAAATTGTCTGTCTGGATTCTTGAGGACTATGACAGTGGTGAATGGATATTTAAGTACAGCATTAGCACTTCACGTATTTTCGGAGCGAAGAATCTCAGGTTTGAAAAGGACTATGCTTTGATTGCGATCCATCCAGAATGCAATTTGCTTTACTTTGTTTGGCAGTGCGAGGATAAGCTGATGTCATATGACATGGTCCGAGGGAAAGTTTGTGTTGTATGTGATATCGAAGAGCATTTGTATGATCCATTTGTTCCATACCTTCCATATGTTCCATTTCTCTCAGATTGACTAGATGATCAAGGCTAGAGACTAGAAGCATACTGGCAGGGTGAAGATAAATAGTCATTACCAATCCCTCACTTTCTTATTTTCTGTTTATGCTTTAATGTATTCTTGATTTTGTTTTCAAAGAAATGATGCCAGTCATCAAGATCATCCTGTAGCTTATATTTACAGAGATTGTGTATCAAGTTAAATTTGCTTGTTGACATTTGTTAGTTGTGTGCATTGCAATATTGCTGGCAGGCATTTCTTTCTCTACTGCCCTTTTTGTTCAATAAATAAAAGTGGGGTGGTGTTTAATAACCCAAAACAGCTAGAGAAGCATGATCAGGCTGAAGAGACCATCCGGCACCTTTTTAGATCCATGTGTCTTTGCTAGTTCCATTTTTTTTCTTTCGGAAGCTTCGGCTGCAAACTTTGATCCTTCATCCTCTTTCTTCCTGTTGGTGGTGCAAGGCAATGAAAGCAGTGAACAAGCAGTCTAGAGAAGGACTAGACACGCTTAGGAGCTTTGGAAGCATCATAATGTTTGCATTTTCAACAATTTTTACTCTGCTGATGAGGTGGCCGGGACGGTGATCGATGAAGGAATTACATGGTGTGCTTCTGGGGCCAAGGATCTTAGGAACCTGGTCGGGTTTAGTTTATTTCCCCACTGCTTTGTGTTGAAAGTCGTCTTATCTCTGTCTGTGGCGTGTCAATTCTTTTTGCTTTTTTTTGTGCGGTGTTCTGGTGTGTCCTTTATTTCTTCTTTAATGGTATGACATGCACCTTCTTGTGTGTTCAAGAAAATTGTCCACTGCCATCAGCAGAACCTGTTCCCTATCCTAGCCAAGCTGGACTCGTGTCCCTTACAAGGTGACCACCAAGGATCGATGGATGGCATTGTGCAACCTGAAACATACTCCTCCGTCCCGCTGACTTTGTCGGCGCAGTTTTTCGTTTTTGAAATCTTATTCGATCTTCGTCTTATTCAAATTTTTTTGCACAAATATAATTTATTTTTTTTTACGACTTATTTTATCAATGAAGATACTTGAATATTGATTATTTTATTTTATAATTTGCAAAAATATTTTTGAATAAGACGGACGGTCAAAAAGATGAAGTTTAAAAAGTCAAAAAACGTCGGTCGGCATGGGGCCGGAGGGAGTACATGTCTTAAGTCTTAAGTCGCTTTATTTTTGCTAACATGACAGGTCAAAGGACCCTCTAAAAATGAAGAAAAACTAGTACTCATCCACACTTCCAAGTACCAACAGGCTACTGTCTCTCTTTTTTTTCAAAAAATTAAAAAAATTATGTTTGCTACTGTCGAAGCATGTGTTCATGATATCGTGCATACAAAACTGATAAATTCTGGAGCAGCTGGCATAAGCTGCAGGCTACCAACAGCAGCGTAGAGTAGACGAAATTTTACTTTTACCGGCCGTGAATTTCTTGAAGTTTAAATCATAATACAGGCAAGTAAATGGCCTCAATAGAAGTAACATACTTCAAAACTGTTATACAACCTCTGTACAAACTTACATAACATTATACAGTCATTGAACAGCGCTGAACGCAAACAAGCTATTATACAACACTATTGAGCGTTGAGTCCAGCGCTTCACATATTGATTACTCCAGAGCTTAAAAATTTACACACGCACGCAACTTTCATCTCAAGCAAGCATTTACAAGATGCACTACCGATTGCTTGCTGAGAAGCTATAAACATTCGCGCTCATCTAAGGGCTGCCAGTGCTGCAGCTAACATTGATATTGGGACCCTGCATCCAAATATAAATACACCAAGACCCTTGTTGAGTCAAACCACAGTCCAATTTTTTTTAAGATTACACGTACAACGCAAACGCTCAACACGCACACACACTCACCCATGAACACACGTACGCAAACCTTACCCCTATGAGCAGTGTAGGGAAAAAAACTGAGACTTGCAAGTTGTCCTAAAGTATGTGCAAGTCACTCTGCATTACATCCTTCGTTGTATATCTTTTATTAACAAGTGTGAAACAGACAAAGCTTACCAAACTTCTCATAAACATAAAAAGCCTTGATTTTGCTAAAGAATACGATTGTACTACTGGAAAAAAAATGTTAAAGGCAAAGAAACTTCAACACGTGCTACATCTGCACCTTCTGATTAGTTAGAGCCATACTGCACATATCGTAATACCAATCTGATACATGTGCACATGAGAATATCCATTCTAAGTTTCTATTTCTAACATGATCAATTTGATTCAATAGAACGTTCCTATGAATTATTCATGAAAAAGATATAATAGTGCCTGAGCTGAAAGGTGACAAGAAACGTAGTCCAGTCCAGCCTTGGCAAAAAAAATGCAACTGAAGACGGCTCTCCACCATGTTCCCCACAAATGCCCACCTGTACTATTTTGTTACCCCGAAGACACCAATTTAACAAACAAGAGACAGATTTATGCTTCATTGTGTCAATTTAAAAGGTAGTATGAATAATACATCTGCTCATTACCTCCACATCAGGCCTTGACCTTCGGCCCCTCTCAGTGGCAATCGTAATGAGCATTAAACATAACTCTATTGAATTATAGGGACATGCTACATTTTAATGATACAGAGCGAACAGAAGACAACCTTAGCTTGATCAGGGAGTAAAGCTTACCTCAACTACGTCGTGCTGGAGAATACCCTGGGATATGTAGGTTGGGAGAAACTTGCTAATGGCATCCCTGCTGTAACCAAATGTCAAGGTCATTTGTCCCAAATGAGAACAACTCAGCCAACTCTGCTATGTGTCATCAACCATTGCAATCACATTCACAAAAATTATAAATCAGTATTCATGATAGCCAAATATACAGAGTTTTAGCATTTGAGTGATCCAACCTCTTCATCCTTGAATAGAGAAAAACTATCTGGAACCTGGGGAATTGATGGCCATAGCCACGCACTTAACCATCTGATCAATACAAGAATCGATGAACAGTACAAGATGATACATCAAAATGTGAGTATATTCACGGTTGAAGCCGTACTAATTAAAGCAAGAAAAACACACCCAGTTCCTTCAATAACAAGCTGCACTTACTCATGAAATACTTAACCACTCTGACACATCAGTTTACATGGATCCATAACCATAATTATTACAGAAAGCATACCAAATTCAGTTGTGATAGCATAACTCAATGCATAACAGACACTAGATGATTAAACATGACCCTTCTAAACTGCAATAGCATCGGCTGGTGTTCAAGTAGCAGACAAATATGAAGCTGCCCTTCTAAACTCAATGCATCACAGACAGAGCATATACACAAATGTAAAGGTATCTAGTTGGAGTTCTCCAGTGCTGCCGTCTCCAGGTAGAGTGGAACATACAGTACAAATGACGAAAACAGGGATCCTTTAACACTGCTGCAGATGACATGACCTCGCTGGCTACCCATACCATACGACATCAACCTTCCCTGCGCCAAATGAAACAAGAAGATAGAATCGCCGTGCGGATGAATGGCGGCCAATCCCACGGACCCCCCAGACTGCAAATACCCGCCCGTGTCAGCAAACAGGCCTGAAGTGTCGACACAGTGCTTCAAAGTCCACGACCTGCCATTCTCCCCCTGCACATAGATCAACAGCTTGGAGGCGTTACTGTTCGCGTAGAACAGGCGCCCCTGAGAATGGCCGATAAGCTGGACGTTTCCGCTTCGCGGGACAGGAATCACCCTGCCTGTCTGCACCCCTTTCATGTCCAGTGTAGCGACCGCAAGATCGTCGTCGGTGACAAAATGCAGCTGGCCATTGAAGAAGGTCCTCCTGCTCCGGTGGGCAACAGGAGACCAATGGCCGTTGCGAGGATGGAAAACCCAGGCCCCTGTTTCAGACGAGTAGATGTTGAACCCCCGAAGGGCCCCAACCAGTATTCGTTCTCGTCGGCCTCCCGGTCCACTAACTGAACAACGTGGAAATGCGGGGAGACGGCCGGGTCGAAGCACAGGATGCTAGCAGAGCAGATCTTGCCGGATCCCGGCACGATAGTCCACTTCTCGGTGCTAGGGTTGCAGACGACGTACGATGCACGAGGCTCGGAGCCGGAGCCGGAGCCGGAGCCGGAGCCGCCGCGGGAGTTTTTCAAGAGGACGAGCCCGTTGCAGCAATCCACCACCCCACCGCCTATGTTTGCGGGCAGGAAATCGCATGGCGCGGGGGGGCCCTGCCATCCCCTGCTTTCCTCCTCCTCGGCGGCGTCGGCGGCGGCTCGGCGAGGCTGACGAAGGTGCACGGGTGAACTCTTCTGACCTTTTTATCGAGCAGTACGGATTGAATCCGGCGAAGTTGAAGAAGCCCATGACAGTTTGTGGCAGCTTCTTGCGGTAGTCGGGGTGGGAGATGAGGTCGCGCCACGACGGGGAGACGCACTTGAAGCGGCAGATCGACTTGACGGGGACGCGCGAGAGGATGTCGACGACGAGGTCGTCGGTGAGCCCAAACGCCGCCGCCGGCTGCGGTGGAGGTGGAGGTAGTGACGGCGAGGTTCCGCTTCTTCTTGGTGTCGCGGACCGCCTTCATGACTGGAGACCAATGGCGGAGCCAGGAATCGGTATGCTAAATTTATAAAATTAGAGGAGAATAAATAAATTAGACGAGAAAAAATGAAATCTTTACCTGCTTGCTGTAATTGAGATCGACGAGCGCTACTACTGCCTGCTGCCTGCTGGTCACCGGCCGCCTGTTCCCCGTCGTCGGTCGCCATAGCATAGCAGCAGAAGCAGATCAAGATATGTTGTGCCGCTGGCCGCCGCTGCTTCTGCTTTACCTCGCAGCAGCAGATCGAGATTGGCCGCCGCTGCTTCTGCTTGGACGGGGAACTCGGCGGCCTGCTCGGTTGCTTGCTGCTAGTCTGTGGGCTTTTGCCTTTGGTCCAATTTTAAAAATATTCTAGAATATAAATGTACACTAGTATAAAATGTATTTATTTTTTTTTTAAGTAAAATCTTGGGTATTACTCAGCCCGGGATGGTATTAGAAGTCGTTTAGGGACAGCGACACGGTCTTCAAAAACACAACTTTGATCTCTTATTATTATAAAAAAATATTTATGGAGATGTAATATATGTATACTTTTATCAAAGTATTTTTTTTTAAGACAAATCTACTCATATAATTTTTACATTTACAAACTCAACAACTTAAAAGTAATTGATGATTTATATTCCCGATGTTTGACCCAAACCTTGTCCAAAAACGACTTATCAACGGCCGGAGGGAAGTACAAGGTAACTTAGGTACGGACATTTCGCGTGCTAATGAGTGTGCCGACGTGTCACTCAATGGGGCTTGTCACATTAGTAAATGTGATAAAAATGAAAGATCATAAAACAAGAATATCAAAGATGTAAGAGTTATCCTATGAGTGATAATTGAGTAAGTGTTATTCGTTGTAATGGGTAAATATTCTTTGGAAAAAATAGCGCGCTATAGCGTCGAAGAAGCGTAGCGCCAATAGCGACGAGAAGCACTGTTGTAATGCTAAATGACACGCTAAAAGTGCCGCTATTGCGTTTTTGGCCAACCTCCCACTAAATTATATAGCCCGCGATTTTTTCATGGGTAAATATGTAAAATGTCCACGTTTTATCGAGGAGAGGACAAAACCCCAGCCTCCTTCTTGCTTCTCCCTTCGCGCTTTGTAGCCTCCACTCTGCGGAATTCCCCCACTCACAACACAATGCCCCATTCCCCACAGCCATCCATGCAGCGGGCTCGAAGGAGACGATGAACTTGGTGACCAGACCTCATAAAGCGACCTCGTTGTTGGTGTTTTTCGGCCGCAACCACCAATTGGCGACAACACTGGAAACATCGGGGTGGTGTGTCATAGCAGCATCACTAGGAATTGTAAGTGCAATCAAACTCTAATGTGGGTTTTGGCGTTGATGACAATCTAACTAGAGGACTAATGAGATTTATCGAGTTGACAAGCAGGCAATAAGACAAGAGGACATTGCAAACCTAAAGGTGTATTTGTGTTATGCCTGTGTGTTTTTTGCCCTGTACTTGTTCTTATCCAGACCTTGACAGATGTATTTGTGTTATGCCTGTGTGTTTTTGCCTGTGTGTTTTTGCCTCTTAGAAAATTAGAAAGGTTTGAAAAACTGCCCCGATATATATCTCACCATATTCCAAAGTAGAAGGCTTTAGAATGTCGGCTACAATGAAAGTGCATGCATCTAACAGATCAAACTTGAAGCAGAAAGCAATGAGTGTATATAAAATATACAGAGTTTTAGCATTTGAGTGATCAAACTTTTTCATTCATGAATAAAGACAAAACCTAGTTAGTTTCAAAAAAAAAAAAAAGACAAAACCTAGTTGGAATCTGGGGAATTTATGGCCACACACCTAACCATCTTCTCAATACAAGAATCGACAAACAACATAAAGCAAGAAAATCACGCCCAGTTTCTTCAATAACAAGCTGCACTTACTGATGAAATACTTAAGTAACAACTCGGAAGTCTGAACATCAGTTTACATGGATCCATAACCATAATTATTACAGAAAGCATACCAAATTCAGTTGTGATAGCATAACTCAATGCATACAGATAGTAGATGATTAAACATGGCCCTTCTAAACTGCAATAGCATCGGCTGGTGTTCAAGGAGCAGACAAATATGAAGCTGCCCATGATTGTCACACTTGGCACCACAGACAGAGCACATACACAAATGTAAAGGCATCTAGTTCGAGTTTTCCAGTGCTGCTGTCTCCAGGTAGCATGGAACATACGGCACAAATGACCACAACGGGGATTCTTCAACACTGCTGCGGATGACATGGCCTCGCCGGCTACCCAAACCATACGACATCAACCTTCCCTGCAACGAATCAAACAAGAAGATGGAATCGCCGTGCGGATGAATGGCGGCCAATCCCACCAACAGATCAGACTGCAAATACTCATCTGTGTCAGCAAACAGGCCTGAAGTGTCGACGAAGTGCTTCAAAGTCAAGACCGGCCGTTCTCCCCGAGCACAGAGATGGATAGCTTGGAGGCGTTACGAGCATTTCTGTTTGCGTAGAACAGGCGCCCCTGAGAATGACCAATGAGCTGGACCTCTCCGTTTGGCAGGAGAGGAATCACCTTGCCTGTCTGCCCTTTCATGTCAGTGCAGCGACCGTGCGGTCGTCGTCGGTGACAAAAAGCAGCTGGCCGTTGAAGAAAGGTCCTCCTGCTCCGGTGGGCAACAGGAGACCAATGGCTGTTGTTAGGATGGAAAACCCAGGCCCCGTTTCAGAGGAGTAGATGTTGAACCCCTCGAACTGGCTGCTTGCCTCGGCATACCAGTCTTCCTCCTCCTCGGCCTCCCGGTCCAGCAACTGAACAACATGGAAATGCGGGGAGATGGCTGGGTCGAAGCACAGGATGCTAGCGGAGCAGATCTGGCCGGCACGGGCTGATCCCGGCACGGTAGTCCACTTCTCGGTGCTAGGGTTGCAGACGACGTACGATGCACGGGGCTCGGGCCGGAGCCGGAGCTGGAGCCGCCGCCGCGGGAGTTGCTCAACAGGACGAGCCCGTTGCAGCAGTCCACCACCCCACCGCCTATGTTTGCGGGCAGGAAATCGCATGGCGAGGGGGCCGCTGCCATCCTCTTCCTGTCCTCCTCGGCGGCGGCGGCGGTTCGGCGAGGCTGACGAAGGTGCACGAATCGAACTCGTCGAAGTAGAAGAAGCCCGTGACGGTTTGGGGCAGCTTCTTGCGGTTGTCGGGGTGGGAGATGAGGTTGCGCCACGACGGGGAGACGCACTTGAAGCGGCAGATCGACTTGACGGGGACGCGCGAGAGGATGTCGACGACGAGGTCGTCGGTGAGCCCAAACGCCGCCGCCGGCTGCGGTGGAGGCGGAGGTAGTGACGGCGAGGCTCCGCTTCTTCTTGGTGTCGCCGCCCACCTCCATGGCTGGAGACACTGATTGCTCTAAACCCTCTAGGAAATCAATCTGCTAATCCAACCTGAAATTCTGGAGAAACATGGGAGAGGAAGAGAATTTGTATTCTTGGGTTTTGAACGGTAGGGACAGGCGCGGTGACGGCGGCGGTGAATAGAATTTTCCTTTTTTTTTTCCCTTTTCTTTATATGACCTAGATTGGGACTCCGACTAGATTTTTAGGAAAATGAAACTAGTTATATATAATGAGAGACCTAAATATAAATGGCAACGTGCAACTATGGAAATTTCAATCAAGGCCACAAGATCTAGATCTAACATGAGGCAAGTGAGTTTTTTCACTTAAACCCCCAACTGTGTATCCAAATGAGGTTTAAGTGAAAAAAACCCACATGTCTCAACGTTGGATCCAAATTTTGTGGTCGTGATTTGAGTTTCCATAATTTATACACTAAATTGGTTTCCATAGCATACGTTCCCAATATAAATATTACTCAGTAGTACACTTTTTTTCGATACTTAACAACAAAATAGGAGTACACAACACCCCATGCTAAACGAGCAACTCAAGAGATTTGTGGAACTTGTGGTCCAACTTGTGGATCTGTGAAACTTGTGGTCCAACTTGTAAACTCTTGGAGCTTTAATGTGGATTATGTGAGATATATGTGGATATTGTGAGATATATGTGTTTATGTGATATGAGAGAAATAAATAAATACAAAAGAAACTTCTTTGCCGTGTGCATGACACAAACACTCGGCAAAGGAATCATTCATTGCCGAGTGCTTGCATAAGCACTCGACAAATGATCCATGCTTTTCTTAGGAAATTTGTCTTTATTACGGCTCTCGACAAAGCGCTGATTCGCCATTACGAACCGTAATTTGTCGAGAGCCGTAAACAGCGTGGCTCTTGGCAAAGCCGCCGCCACCGCCGCCCGGGCCCGTCGCGCTTTCTTTGAGCGATGCTGGCACTTGGCAAAGGCTTTGCCGAAGTGCGATAAATGGCTCTCGGCAAAGGGCCTTAAAAACGCCTTCTTTATAGGAGCCGTCAAGGGCTTTCTTGACGGGATTTGGCCCTAGGCAAAGGAAGCGAGTCCGATAGTGATTCTTCCTTGTCGCTAGTAAATAGTAATAGAGATTTTGTTGAAAAATGACCTCCAACAACTTATTTAATTAATTATCTAAATACAACTATCTTCCATTTCAAATTTTTTGTTAGCTTAAAGGTAGAAAGAGAATGATTCTCTAGAGTGCAAACCGTTGAAGCATGAAAAGATATACAAAGCGTGGAAACAACTCCTAACAAAGACCGCACCCGCTCGCGTCGCCCCGCGTGGGCTGGCGGCGAAGCTCGCCGCGGACCTCGGCGCTTAACCTCCGCCCAGCGCCTTGGCCCGGCGGGCCTCCGAGCTTCCGCGGCCCGCGAGGCAGCCTGGCGGGGCTCTCGCCCTCTCCCGGGCGGATTGGCGGGCGCGCGGCCGTTTCGGCTCTGGGCGCCTCCTCGCCGGCCCGGGGGGCTCAGCGCGGCGGGAGGCTCGAGCCCCCCCGATCCGGCGTCGCGGCTGCCCGAGGACTGCCTTGGCGGAGGGCAGCGAAGTATGTGGCGGGCGGGTGTGCAGGGCTCTCCAGCGGCGGCGGTGGATTTGAAGGCAGCGGCGGCGACCAGCGCCGTTCCGGCGGCGACCGGTGCTGCTGCGTTGGTATGCGTGGAGCACGGCGGCCGGTCTTTGGGCGCGGTGGTCTTCGTGGCCGGCGCGGGCCTCGCTCGAGCGGCCCGGCTGCCCAGTGGTAGGTGGTGGTGGTGGCGGAGTTGGTGCGAGAGGGAGGAGGCACGGCCGCACAAGGGTCGCGGCGGTGGTGGGTGGCCGTGGCCGGGGAGCCTGTTTACGGTTTCAGGGCCATGGTGGCGGGATTTGGTGGAGCCGAGGCGTTTCTTCGATGTGGGCGACGGTTAGGTGTGCGACTTGATGGCGGTACTTCCCCTCTTCTCGGCGACTTTTACGTGCGCGCCACCATGGTGGTGGTGGTGGGGTCGGGTGTGTTTGTCGGTGGCGCAGGAGGTGGTGCCCGGGCGGTGCGGTTTTTTTCGGTGAAGGCGTTTGTGGTTGGCGGGGAGTGTGCTCGGGTTTGACCGAGAGCGGCAGGCATGGTTCGGCCGGGCAAAAGCCTTCACTGCCGCTTGTTCGGTGGTAATGGTGGCGGCGGCCTGGGGTCGTCGTTCCCCCGCTTGGGGGCACCATTGATGGCTGCCATGTCCTTGCGGCGTGGGTTCTCGTGGTGAAAACCAAGTCCTTTATGGACGGCGACGACGGCGCCGTCGGGCGCCGTGCCCTCCTTGGAGGCGCCGCATTTGGAGACCCATCTTGGTTTGTGCTCGGGGTGGTGGTCGGCCGGGTGGAGTTGCCTGTGGCGTTGGCGGCTGTGTGGTGGTGCACTTGGTCCGTGTTGGCAGGGAGGTGCCGAGGACCCATGGGTGCCGGAGGTCTTGGTTTGGGTGCGCATGGTGGTGGTGATCTCGGTACGGGCGGGCGAAGTGATGCTCTTGAAGCGGCTTCAGATATCCGAGTCCTGGGTAGTGGAGTGAGGCGATGGGTGAGGCGAGGCCCCCCCCACGAGTAGCCGGATCAATGATTTCCATTGTGCCGCAACGGGATTTTCTTTGCCGCTTTCTTTGAGCCGGGGATCGACGGTTGTGGGTGTGCGGCTTGAGGGGTGATAGTCCCGTGGTGGAGGAGTTCCGTAGCTGCTCGGGCTTGCAAAGAAGCTGCGGCTTCAACGTTGGTGACGGGGCGCAGCCGGCGGCTTGCTTTCGACTCCTCTCGGTGGTGGTGGTGTAGGGTTGTGTGCGTTTGCTTTCTTTTTCTTGGTGCCTTTTGTGTGGTGGCTCATGTCGATGTCCCAATCCGACCGAAGCGGCGGTGTTGTGTCGATGTTCCAATCCGACCCGGTCGTTGTGGATGGAGGCTCGTGTTGATGACCCAATCCAACCGAAGCGGATTTTCTTGTTGATTTTCTCCCATCCGAAAGTGGTGTTGTTGTATCAAGTGGTGGGGGGAATCTCCCTAAGTTGAGTCGAAAGTGGGGCTTGGCGAGTTGAGTTGATTTGGTACCTAGGTGTGCGGTCGGAGTAGGGTACCCTCCACAATTGTATGGTTTTTACGCCCCGGTTTTCGGTCAAAAACTGGGCGGCACTTGCCTTTTTTTTTCGTCTAATAGAAATCGCAAACAAAGCTTTTTGCCGCCCCTTCTAAAAAAAAACAACTCCTAACAATGATCTAGAGATTAAGTTTTATAAAAACTATTTAGAGACGCTATAATCAATAAAGTATTAGTACCTTCAAAATTTATCCCAAATTTCGATAGATTCTAGGGATTTAACCCTTTAAATCCTTGTGAGAATTGATTAAAATAAATTGGCAACTGTTTTTTTTTTTTTTACCAACAATTGGCAACCGTTAAAAAGCCCTAGCTAATCAGAATAGCCTAAGCTTTCTTTCTTTCTTTCTTATTGCTCATTTTGAACTATTATTCAACCACTCAGCTTGTTGAAAGCTATTAGTTGCCTCACTTAGCCATTGCAGCTTTAAAAATGTTAGTTGATCCAAACAGGGCTTTAAGTTTAAAGACTTCGTTACATATGTATTTATACCGTTTACAACTATAGTCAATCGTGACTGTGGATTGGGGTGACTAAAGTTTAGTCTCCTTGTAATTCCTAACGACCCAAATAAATTAAGTGACTTGGGGTGATTTAAGGGGACAAAATTAGCCAAAAAAAAGACACCCATTTCTCTCATTAATGTTGGGTAATTTTTCAATAAATGAAGATTGTGTGCAATAATTATGGGTGTTTTGGTAAGTAGCTTTAATGACCATTAGTCCATTCAAACAGGGTAGGGACTAATGGACTAAACTTCTGTCCAGGGACTAAAGTATACAACTGCATATTGCAACTATTTTCTCACAATAAAGGAAGGGTATCATTTAGTCTTCCTTAAGGTCCCGTTTGGATCCTTGGAATGAAAACTCATCCTAGAGATTCTAGGATTTAGATTCAATAGGAAATGAAATGCATACAATTTGATTCAGTTCAATTCTCTAGTTTGGCTGGACATGAAATTCTATTCTAAGAATCAATTGCAAATGTTGTTTAGATGATTAAAGACATGGAATTTCCAAACAACTCTCCTCCCACAAGAAAAGTTGTTCTTTCTGTACACTTTTTTTTTTTTTTTTTTTTTTGAAAGAAATTCTGTACACATTAACCCTCTCTCCGTCCTATACGGGACAAGCAAGATCTCTATTTACACAACATGTTTCTCCGCATGAAACGTTCTAGCCTTTAGACAGAATAAGCATAATCTCTCTACATAGCAAACATGATATAATTATATATACAAAACTCTCTCTTTTCACTCTCTACGCAACAACCTAGTAATGCCTGTCTCTGCCTCCCTGTTTCTCTCTAACAATGTGAAAATTGGCAGATAGAGGAACAACTCATCCGTTTGCCTCCTCGTTTCACTGAAAAAAAAAAAATGTGAAAATTGGTGAATATCATGAACACAAATATGTCAAGATGTCTATAAAGGAAGAACTGACAAGCTAATGACAAGATAGCAACGTAACAAGGACCATTTTAAGAACAATTTATTAATTCAGGGTGTTATTGGGATCATTAAGGAACATAAAGCTAGCTCCATCAGGTTTGTCAGGATTCAGATAAGCAGGTAGTTAATCTTGTATGATAATAAACAGCAAATAATAAAAAGCATAGTCGGTTTCACTTGTAGAAAAAGGCTAGAAAGCAAGGCTACTGACAATGATACCACTACATTCAACAGCTTACTAGCCGTAACTTGTAATACCTTGTGCAAATGCACGAGGATCTTCTGAGCTCGTTTCCTAACATAACTGAAAATCCAGAGAAGTCAGTATTATACACAGTTATGCAACTTATACCAAAATCTATCAAATCTAAGTTTGGCTAGACCAAAGTCTGAAACTCTTGCATAGAAGTCTTCGTCCAGGAGAATATTGCTGCTAGACAAATAAACAAGGAACCAATTGAAAGTTAAGGCAAGAGGTACTTGCAAACCCATGTATTGCATTTGGCAAATAGTTTTCCATATCACCGACAAACCAACAATGTTGATAAAGTAATGGAAGGACTCATCCACTCAACATCCCAAGCACTGTCTTTTCTGAAGGTACATGCCTCAAATTTCACCAAGAACCGAGCTACTCGCATTTGCTATGAACTAGTACTCTGCAGCGGACCAAGAATCACGATGCAGAATTCAGAAATAATTAATCTGGGACCAACAATAGATAACTCACATACCAACAAAAAAAAAAAATGTGACTGGACTACTGCAGTTGAAGCAATGTTCTGCGGCTCTAAGGCTAACTAGACCAAATAACATATGCATTCAACATACGCTGAGTTTCTGATATATGTCGAATTCAATTTTTTGTATTGGCACAAACACCAAAACAGTGCCTAAAAAGGTAAGCAGTGCATCCAAGTTTCACCTTATCATGAGTGAGAACACAAGATATTTGGTGATGAATCTATACAGGAGGGGTTATAATTTATTCATTCAGCAAAAGAAGGTTTCTGACTGCTGTATCTTTATAAGGATACTAAATCACAACTACTAGCTAACAATTTGGTCGAGCTAAGGGAAAAGCACATTTGGAATTTTACCCTCATCGGTGGAGTAGGGGAGGAGACGAGGTGCCAATTCCATCAGTTTCTGGTTTGTAGCCCATGAATTTGTGTCATGAGCGTTTCCAGCTCAGGAAAGTGTCACAATTTCAATTTCCACTTCATACAACAAACAGAGCAGCCCAGGAAAGACTTTCTAATAATATTTCCTAGAATTCTTATGATATATCGTATTTAACTATAAAATAATATATTTGAATAAATATATACATATATGCCAGTAAATAAATAAAATAAAGTACATAAAAATGTTTACATCAATTTAATAAATAAATAAAAATATATGAAAACAATTTACAATAAATATATCAATTCCTAACAAAATCAAGTAATAATATATTTGTTTGCAAAAACAATATATTTATAGCATGGTCCAAAGATCTGTTTTATTATATACAATTAAAATAGTATCAATATCCATCCATATCCAAATATTTCCAAATATGAATGAAAATCAAATAGAAAAGTAATGAAAATTGAGATTGAATACATGCACCCATTACATTATCTAATAAGGATAGATTTTAGTGGATATAGATTTGAATTTCATGACATCTTTGATGTGGGGCATCTACCAGCCACTTGGTGTAGGGTGAAAAAGGGACAGGCTAAACTTGTCTTCAACATCTAGCAATGATGTAATCCTAGTTTGAAAACTAGAAGCAAGGTAGACAGCCATAGCCCCACTTCAAAGATGTTTCAACAGGACTACTAAAGATAGTAGTGTTAATGAGACCACATTCACTAGTCATACGTTATGACCTGATCATGTGAAATAAATTTACTTTAGGCTTCCCCTGAGCATTATCATAAAACTTGGAAGGAACGAAACAGTTGCTCATATTTTGTTTACGTTATTACATATCACCAGTACCATGTTGCCTAAAGAGATGAATTTCACTTTCTTATTCCAGATTAACAAAAACGACATACATGCTAGAGCTGGTAAACAAAGCAACAACAGGATTATTAAGATCAATATATTACAAAATTCTCAGACAAATGAGCATTTACGTTAGTAATTGATATTAGGCAAATCATGATTCCCAGAGATGCAGTACAGCATTGAACTGATCAGAACAGTTCCTTCACTTGCACATAAGGATTTGGTAAATCCACAAAGGAGGGCACATAAACCGATCAGAACAATTCCATCACTTGTACATAAGGATTTGGTAAAAGCACATAGGAGGGCACATAAACCAGGAACCTGGGCCTTGCTTCTGGTTCCAACACACATATCTCCTTTACTTCAGCGTTGATCAAATTATAGGAGACCAACTTGTATCCTTCCACAGGGAGGAAAACAAGATCCCTCTCGGGATGAAACACAACGACATAGAAAATTTCAGAGCAGAAATCATTCCCAGCATAATCAAACAGTATCTTCGTCTGCGGAGCCACTTCAACCTCGGCGGCACTTCAGAATCCAATCCCCCTCCTCGAAATCCTTCAGAAACCAAACCTGAATCATGGTGCTGCGCGGCAGCCTTCATGCACCGCATAATGCAGGAATCCCTGAGACTGTCCGAGGCTCCCAAACAATCCAAACCAGCCGGATACAGGCAAGGGAATCAGGCGCGACGCCCGGCCCTCTGGATCAACAGCAAGAACCTTCTTCTCGTAGGTGAGCAAATTGACAAATCCATTGATGAACACACTGCCCATTCCTTCCACCAGCCTGACACGGGAGTCACGGCAAGCGTGGCTCTGCACCCATTTCCCGGTCACCGACGAGAATACCTCAAGACCCTGCACACAGAAATCGGTCGACTCACCCAAATCCAACAATTCGGTGTCAGAAGCGTCATCACCGTCGGATTCTTCAAAGTCTGAATGAAAGAAGACCCTTTGTACAGGCTCGGTTCTTGCAAAATTCAGTACATGGAATCGAGGCGAGCCGCCGTGAGGCTCGAAGGCAGCCAGGGCCAGCGCCTGGAATCCAGAGGACGGCTTCGGGAGAACGGCGAATTTGCCAGTGGCCGGGTTGCAGACATAGTGGCATCCCCGGCCCCGCCGCCGGCGCGGCAGAGGAGGAGGCCGCTGCAGCAGTCGAGGGGCAGGGCGCCGGCGCCACATGGAAGGAACCCGAGGCCGGGAACGGCGACGAGCCGGCCGGCGCGAACCGGACAGCGAAGTCGGAGTTGAGGTGGCTAGGGGCGTGGTTGGTGTAGAGAAGGCCGGCGAGGTCCTGGGGCAGCGTGCTCCGGTTGTCGGGATGGTAGGAGAGGTCGTACCAGGACCTGGAGACGCACCGGAAGCGGCAGAGCGACCGGTACGGCAGGCGGCGGAGGATCTCCACGACGAGCTCCCACGGGAGACGGCAGCCGCCGCCCCCTCACCGGACTCCATAGGTTTCGCCGCCTGCCCGTGCGCCGTGCCCCCAAAGTGAAACCACAAATGGGCCGGTTCCTTGAGCTTCCTCTCTGGTCAAGTAATGGGCCGGGCCGCGTTTACAGAGCAGAGGAGAAAAACCTTCCAAACCCTACCTCCTTCGCACTCCGCAGCCGCCACTCTCCATGTAATTCCCCACCCACAGCACAGCGCCTCCCTCCCCACAGCTCAGCCAGCCATGGCGGCGGCCTCCAAGGAGATGAGGAACCCGGCGAGCTGCCTCACCGACGACCTCATCGTGGAGATACTCTCGCGACTACCCGTCAAGTCGGTCTGCCGCTTCAGGTGCGTGTCCAAACACTGGTGTGGCCTCATCTCCCACCCCGACCACCGCAAGAAGCTGCCACAGACCCTCGCCGGCTTCTTCTACCACACCAGCAGCAGCGAGCGCTTCCCGGAGATGGCCCGCCACTTCACCAATGTCACGGGGAGGGGCGCGCCCCTGATCCGCCCCGCCCTGTCCTTCCTCCCGGGCCACGCCGACATCACCCTCTTGGACTGCTGCAACGGCCTCCTCCTCTGCCGCAGCCGGACGGCCGAGGGGCGCCAACCGCTACGTCGTCTGCAACCCGGCGACCGAGGAATGGGTGGCGCTGCCTGAGTCCAGCCAAGCTGGTGAGATCTGTGAGGCTCGGGTGGGGTTCGACCCGGCCGTTTCCCCAAACTTCCATGTGTTTGAGTTCTTACGAGATGACTACACTGTCGAGGGGATTGAGATCTACTCGTCGGAGACCGGGCAGTGGACTCACAAGGACGGTGGATGGGGTGACGATGCGAACTTGTGGGAGGATATGAGTACTGTTTTTCTCAATGGCTTTCTTCATGTGTTTTCGTTTTCAAATGGGCATAACGAAGATGAAGTTGTATTGGCGGTTAACACCGTGGGAAACTCATGGAGGTCCATCCCTTTGCCAGAAGGCAAAGACGAAGGTTTCATTGGACACTCTCAAGGGCACTTGTACCATCTCACCGAAGCCGAAGAACGTGACGGGGAAATATCAGTGTATGTTCTTGAGGACTATGCTAGTGATGAGTGGATCTTGAAACATAGTGTTAGCATTTCGAAATTACTCGGAAGTAGAACTTTTTCTGTGCAGAACTATAATCTGATCACGATTCATCCGAGTGCCACTTGATATTCTTTTTGTTTCAGATTTGGACCATACAATAAGATGCTATGATATGGATAGTAGAGAAGTGCATGTGATTCGCAACATCGGGTGTGAGCTTGACAACAATTATTCAAAACGATGTTTGTCCTATGTTCCCCTTTTCTCGGAGTCATTGGCTGCCTTGAACTAGAAAGCAGAGTGCCGATTCACATTTAGCATATTGTATACTCTCAAGGGCACTTGTACTTGCTCACTAAGTCAAATTATCCTCATGTCAGATCACCAGATTGGACAAGAAGGCAACATAGCTTCAATTTGTTTGGGTACTCTATCTTGTTGGAATGGTTGTTGAGAGAGAGAAATTATGTTTCTTTTGTAGAAGGTGAATGTCTGAATGAACTGTATTTTGCTTCTTGTTCTAGATATATGTATCTTGTATGGCTGTAGTATCATATGATGCTTATGTTTGAATGAACGATCTTTTAGCCTTGTGAAACTCCATACTTTTGATGTTGAACCAATTAACCTGTTTTTTTTTTTCTCAATGGATATTTCCATGTCTATCAACCTCTCTGTTATGTGTCTAAGCATATTTACGGGGCAAACTGGCAACACATTAGAATAGCGAAATTTTTGTTTCTAGTGATATGGATAGTAGAAAAGTTCATCTGATTCGCAACATGGGCTGTGAGCTTGACTACAATTATTCGAAACGCTGTTTATCCTATATTCCCTTTTTCTCAGAGTCATTGGGTGCCAGGAACTAGAAAGCAGAGTGCCGATTCACATCTAGCATATTGGATTCATCAACAAGAAGGCAACATAGCTTCAATTTTGTCGGTACTCAATCTTGTTGGAATGGTTGTTGGGAAATGAAATCATGGAAATTATGTTTCTTTTCGTAGAAGGCAAATGTTTGAATGAACTATGTTTTGCTTATTGTGCTAGATATGTATGGTTGTAGTGTCATGTGCTGGTTGTAGCTATCTTTTAGATTTCACATATCCTGAATATTGGATGAAAAATAACTTAGCCTTTGTGGAACTTCGTACTCTTGGTGTTAAAGCAATTAACCTATCGGTGGTCTGATGGAATGAACTTGTAATAGAGCTGTTATATCTGCTCGGCTACGCCTTTTTTACGGATGTTTTGAAGCTCTCTTATCCTAGCTCTCCTGCTCGAGTCGAGTTTATGGTTCTTTGGTGCTTTCATCTTTGTCATCTTTCTTTTCTAAACTCTACTTGGGACAGACTCGGTGTATTTTCGATCTTTGAATGGGATATTTTAGTGTATATTAACCCTCGTTATGTGACTAAGCATATTTATGTGATGCGTGACAAACTAGGAATACATGTTGCGTCGCCTCATTTGTATGTTATTATTTCACATCAGAATGGTGGGATTTTTATTCTAGTGTGATGTGGTCATTCCTGTCAAAAGCCTCAAGGGTGATTGCATTAGAGATTGTTACAAATGCTTTAAGCTCACTTAGTTCATTATAACAGGGAAGCATAATAAATAGGAAAGGCCTTGGAAGCACTGAAGTGACTAAATGTGCTTCTTCTTGTTATGTAACTTCTGTTAAGAAATGAAAGGCCTTGGAACCTGAGCAGTATTCCAACAACTATTCAATAAGTTCATGCAGTATTTGAACTTATAGGATCCTGAATTCCTGTCACTAAGTATGCTATACTGTGAACAGTTTTGCTATAGTGTACCACTATACCTAGTGAAACACTTCCCCCTCGCCCAATTTGACTGTCGACTTGGAACCTTTGGATCCAAGGGTTTGGCTGTTTTCCTTAAAAAACTTATCATAGGAATGAAATGAGAGTGGAAATGAAACAAACCTTGAGAGGGAATGAAACAGGAGAGAGGATGAAGAGAGGATAAAAGAGACGTGTATGGCACAAGAAGTGCTCTAAGGTAGTTTATGACTCGAATACACGACTCTCTGTTTTACATATTATGCAGCACAAGCCAATGAGGCATTCTTAGAGCATCTCCAACAATACTACCTAAAACTCAATCTGGGACGGAGTACGGCCGGCGTCGATGCTCCCTTGCTGTTGGGGAACGCCGCCGTGCTGGGGCTGGGCAGGGCGGATCTGCTTCCTTGAGGCGGGACCGAGGCAAACATCGTAGCACCGGCGGAGGATCTCCCGATCTGGCCAATGGAGGTCCGACGAAGGCCCTGTGGCGCCGGCGGCGGTGGGGATGGAGGCCGGCGGGCACGACGTTGGGCAGACGCGACGAGGACTCTCACGCTTCCGGGGAGAAAAAGTGTCGAGCAGAAATTTGGGTAGACCTTCCAGGCCCAACGGGAATAGGCAGGGAGAGGGAGGATTTAGGTAGACCACAGATTTGTTGGGTCTAGTAGGTAGTCTCTTGGAGTTGGTTTAGAGCATCTCCAACAGACTACCTAAACAGCCTACCTATCTTATATTTAGGTAGTGAAGGCCAAAACCATTGCTCCAACAGACTACCTACTAGACTACCTACTTTTGTTGGCCCAACAAATCCTCCCCTCCACCAGCTATTCCCGTTGGGCCAACATGTGACTACCTATTTTTTCCTTCCCTTTCTCTCTCTTCCCAATGTGGTCGTGCACGCACAGGGCACACACAGCGTCGAGGAATTCGCCGCCCGTCCGTCCATCGAGGAATGCCGCCCGTCCGTCCGCCGAGGGATTCAGGGAGGGGAGCCGCCGAATACGTCCACCGAGGGGAGTCGCCGAGGGCGCGGAGGCCTCTCCATCCACCTCGGCCTCAAATCCCGCCGGCAACTTCCCAGCGGCACGAGGGGCTGCGGCTTCCTCCCCGCCCCCCGGCCTGCGACGGAGCGGCCTCAAATCCCTCCCCGGCGGTGGCGCTCTGCGGCTTCCCTCCTGCCCGACACGGCGGGGCTCTGCGGCTTCGTCTCCGGCTGACGCTTGTGCGGCCGTCATCCGGCCGGTGCAGGCGGAGGAGCCCCGGCGCAACCTGCCGTCCCCAAGCGACCTCGGCGGCCTTCCTCGGCGGCGCCGGCCTCCCTCCACGGTGGATCCCAAAGACGCTAGACCGGGTGGCGCCGACCTTCGATTGTTGTTGCTTGTTGTTCAATGTGGAGAAGGAAGGGGATGACACATGGGTCCCACGTGTCATAGACTATTAAAATGAATTTAGGTGCCATAGTTTAGGTAGTATTTGTTGGAGTTGGAAGAAAAATATAGGTAGAATAGAGATAGCTGGCTACTTAAATCTAGTTTTAGGTAGTTTGATTTAGGTAGTATTGTTGGAGATGCTCACCCCACTACCTAAATTGGAGATAGGTAGTCTGTTGGAGATGCTCTAGGCGTACATGACAACATTTAGGCATGTCCCTTATAGTGATTTATACTTCCTCTGTCCATACTTACTCGTAAAGGAAGTCGTTTTTGGACAAGGTTTGGGTCAAACATTGGAATAATTTTTTAAGTTGTTGAGTTTGCAAATATGAAAATTATATGAATAGATTTGTCTTGAAAAATAATTTTATAAAAGTATACATATTTTTTTTCATAAATATTTTTATAATAACAAGAGGTCAAAGTTGTGTTTTGAAGACGTCCACACGGTCCTAAACGACTTCTTTTATGAGTACGGATGGAGTATATATGAATCTTGAAAATTGAGATTGGAGTTTTATTATGAACTTGTGCCTCACTGCCTTGGTACTATTTACAATGACTTAATGCTCGATCTCATGCCATATAGAAATAGTAAAATTCTGGCCATTGTGAAGTACTTGGAGCTTAAGGGACATAGGAAGGCAGCGGAGGTATAAGAGAGATAAAATAGAAGAGTAAGAAAGACCTAGCAAGGGTCCGCCGGTTGTGAGAGAGACGCGGATGATGAACCGACAACGAGAGGAAGAAGAGGCGCACCGAGAGAGGTGGAGGCATGAGACAGCGAGAGAGAGGAGGCGGTAACCCTAACACCGAGCGACGCAGCGTGCCTTTTTATTGCGGGAGGATGGAGTCGTCTCCCACCAAGGGCCGCCTAGGGTTTGCACCAACACTGTGCCGCCCCGGCCGGCGAGGGAAGCTCGCGGCGAGAAGAATGAGGGAGTCGAGATGGAGGGGTCGAAATGAACGAGATGGAGCAGGGAAACGGTGCGACTCAGGCAACCAAACAGCGCCCTAAGGCACCAACCCGACCGGATGGCCCTTTGCACCATCCGGTGCGGGCAACCAATCAGACCCATAGCAAATGTGAAAAAGTAATATAGTGTATTTAATAATATCAATTTAGTATCATAAATCGTGTTGCTCTTTCCTACGAAATTTCACTAAACTAAAACAGGATTGAGTTTTTTTTTTGCGAGGAAGGTTTGAGTTAATACAACTTTAGAAATTGATTTATTTTATGACTTTACCAAATATTCGGACATTTTTGCTTTCAAATAATGGGTGAGGGCTTCCTGCGAAAAGAAAATCGATGTGGACGATGGACGATAAAGGGATAAATCGTCGTAATCCATCCCTGTCGAGTGTCAAGCTCCTCACTCCCGCGCAATCCCATATCCCATTCCATCCCGCCATGGCAGTCTCCTCGCCGCCGCCTCCTCGCTTCCACCTCTCCCTCCGCCTTCAGGACCCTACCCGGAACCCCTCGCCTGGCGGCAAAAGACGCGCCCCGCCCCGACAACCGAGACGCTCCGCCGCCGCCTCCTCCGCCGGGGCGTCACGCCGACCCCAAAGATCCTCCACACCCTCCGCAAGAAGGAGGCGCTCAAGGACCTCCGCCGCGCAAGGAAGGACACCGCCGCCGCCGCCGCCGCTGCGTCACTCAACCCGTGCGACGAGGAGACTGGGGCGGAGGATGAGGAGGAGACCCGCTTCCGTGCGGCCGCCGCGGAGTACCGCGCGCTCGTGGGACGGCCCTGGGACGCCGGCGCTCGCCGCTTGGCGCCCCCGCGTGGTTGGGACGGGGAGGAGGGCGCACTCGAGGGCCTGAGGGAGATGCTCGTGGCGAGGAGGGGCGACGGGTTCCGTTGGCTACTGGATGACGACGTCGAGGCGGAGGCAGTAGCGGAGAGGAAACAGCAGAAGCGTCCGGGCACCACCGGCTGGGATGTGGAGGCTGCGGACGAGGAGAGGAGGATTCAGTTGCTCGTCAGCAGGTACTTTCTGCTCTTGCCATTTCAGGCTTTCTCGGATGGATCATACCCTGTTTATACATATATAATGACAATGCCAAGGACACGAGAGATTGGATAATTGGTTCAGCTGGAGTATATAAAATCGAACTTATTGTGAATACTTGTATTGCGGAACAATGATAGTTCATAGGCATAAAGTATCATATTATTAATAGTGATAAAACTGGATAAGGGATTGACACTAACCTGTGAAGAAATGTGTGAAAGGAAAAGGAATACTCCTTCATTAAATTCAGGCCCCTCCTAGATTTGTGAATTCAACTTATAATTAGAATTGTATATGACAAACTATATCGAATTTTTATGTTTTTATTGATTCTTTTCTGTGCCTTGTCTAGTTTCAGTTGAGTAAATTGTTGTGTTGTGTGCATGATTCTATACAATCAGAAATAATAACAATGATGATACATTTTTGAAAACACAATTTTTCCCATTAGGTTAAACGGGGATTATCTAAGTTTTCGTGATTGGAGGCTTAATAGAGTGATGAAAAAGGCTGACATCATATATAGTGAAGATAATCTACTAAGAATACTAGATGGGCTTGAGGCACGAGGAAACTGGAGGCAGGCTTTAGCTGTTATTGAGTGGGTGTACAATGAAAACAGCTACAGGCATCGGAAAAGCAGGTAGGTTTTTTTCTTCTCATTTTTCACTGCTTGCTTCCCTGTCACTGCGATTGATGTATTTTGACAAAAAAAAAAAGATCTAGTACATTGAGACTTCCCATAAGTAATGTATTTTTCCTCTCTAGGTTTGTGTATACAAAATTACTCTCAATCCTTGGGAAATCATTAAGGGCAACTGAAGCACTTCGAGTTTTTACCATCATGCGGGTATAGTCCTTTTTCTGTACAATTAAAATAAACAGTCGACTTGTTTGTACAGAAAATACTAAAAGCTAATGGCTTAACATTTTATTTTTGGTCTCCATAATTTACATCAGGGAGATCCTCAAATATACCCTGATATGCCTGCATACCATAGTATTGCTGTTACACTTGGTCGAGCTGGTCTTCTGAAGGAGTTAATCAAGATTATTGAGTATATGAGACAGAAGCCCTCAAAGCGAGTAATGAGTATCTTGGCGCAAGGGTTGGGATCCTTCATTGGAGCCTGATGTACTTGTTTATAACTTCGGTGGGGATTCCCTCTTGCCCTTTTCTTTCCTTTCTTTTTTCCTAATTCCCTCTTTTCAGTTATATATTTCTTAAAATATGTTTGTCTTGTCCCTTGATGTTGTAGGTACTTAATGCCTGTGTTCTATCACAGCAATGGAAAGGGGTATTTTGGGTGTTCCAGCAAATGAGAATTAGTGGTTTACCACCAACAGGAGCAACCTTTGGGTTGGCCATGGAAGTAAGTTTTATTTTTATGTAATCGGGAAACATTGTACCATTGCTTTTTATCCCATATGCTGGTACATTCTGAACAGTTTTCTTCAATATTCCTAACACTATATCTTGACCAGTAAAGTCTACTCTCTAGCAAAACAGCTAACCAAGACGAACTAATTCAAGGGGGTTTACTCTTAGAACTTAGTTAATATGGTCATGTGTTTCCGTCGCAAAAAGGAGGGTCATGTGTTGTGGTGATTTACCATGCTAATTAAAGCTACTGTTTGAAGGTCATGCTGAAAGCCAAGAAGTATGACTTTGTCCAGAAGTTCTATGAGAAGATGCAGAAAAATGGCGTACCTCCAAGGGCAATAACTTACAAAGGTAATACTCCCTCCAGTTCTACAATGTAGGTTGTTTTGGTTTTGTCTTAAATCAAATTTCTCTAACATTGACTAAGTTGATAGCACAATATGTTGACATCTAATACCAAATAAATGCACTCTAAAGATATTTAATGCTGGATTTGATGAAACTGTTGATGATGTAGATGTTGGTGTGTTTTGCTTTAAAGGTGGTCAAACTTAGAGAAGTTTCACTCTGGATAAAACTAAAACAGCCTATATTTTTTAAGGGAACGAGTATTATGTACACATAATGAGATGTGATTTTTGATGTCGAAACTGATACAGAGAATAATTGTTCTCCATGCAGTGCTTGTAAGAGCTTTCTGGGAGCAGGGTAAAATTAATGAAGCTGTTGAAGCAGTCAATGACATGGAACAAAGAGGAGTTGTTGGAGCAGCAAGTGTTTACTATGAATTGGCTTGCTGTCTCTGCAATAATGGAAGGTGGAGAGATGCTATGTTACAGGTTTGTAGCTACTATATGCAACACATTCTGCACCTTCATTCGTCAGACTTTGCATTATGCATCTCTGTTTTTCAAGAGCTATATAATTTTATTAGTCAATATTTATTTCATGAACCATTATTTTGTCCATATAGAAGCTTGGCAAGGGCAAATTTAATTATTAGTAATTTCAGTGTGAAAAAAATCCAGTTTGGTCCTTCAACTTTTATCCAAATCTATTGACATTAAAATCATTAAGTTTTAAATTATTTTTCTGCTATTTATACCATATTAAACAGTCCCCCTGTGTGCAATACCTTCCTACATGGCTGTTTAGATTTTTTCTGCAGTACAACCATGTTTGGATGGAGGGACTAGAGACTAGAGACTAATAGGGACTAAAAATTAGTCCCTAGCCCCTCCCAAGAGTCTAGTGAAAATGGGATGGGACTTTTCTAGTCCTTATGTTTGGTTATTTATGGACTAAAAGACTAAAAAATTAGGATTCATGGGAACAAACAGGCCTTAAGATGGATTCACCTTTGGTCTCCTCTTCCCTCTTTGTTTTCTTCGTCCCCATCTTTCAAGCAGCTAGCAGGGTAGAGATGTGTGTTGGTTGGCAATTTGGCATCAATGCTAAGACTCCCAGTTTCACCATCTTTCTTCTGTGCATGCTCTATGTATGCTGCGGGTATGTGCATTTGTGGTGTGGATATGCATAGAACCTTTGGTATTGGATGTGTGCATTGTACTGTTGCCCTCCTTGGCAGGAGTATAGACACTCCTTGGTGCAAATATGGTCATAACAGTGCCTGTTCAAACAATCATTTCCTAGCACCAATGTCAGAGAGAGAGGAAACATAGGAACGGTGCTGATAGATGGGTTCGTCATTTCAAATAATTTATTGCAAGCTTTAGTATACTGGTCAGTAGCTACAATAAATTTAATTTTATGTTTAGGCACATGAGTTTATCTGCACTCATTTGGACACTTGGAAGATGATTCTTCTTATTTCAAAATGTCCTCTTGGGACATGGCTAGTTCATTTCAAGGTCACTAATCTTATGGAAAATAGTTAACATGGTTCTTTTTACCAAGTTCAATGTTTTTAAAGAGACAATCAGTATTTCTTTGCACCACTCTTGCTACATGTTACAATAATGTCAAACTTATCTTGTAGTATTTAATTATTCTTATTATGGTTTGACAGTTTGCCTCCATTAGATTCTCTTTATAAGGTTTTTGTCACGGAGTTGTCAAGTTGCCCAATTTGTACTCTTTTATTTGCACAAACAACATAACAATATTTTACTATGGCAATGTACACATCACACTTTAATCACCAGGTAAAGTCCCCTTTATAGGAAAGTAATAAGGAACCTAAACATACAAAGCGTGTTTATTAATAAAATTTTTTTTTCTTCAGGTTGAGAAGCTGAAACAGCTTCCCCTCACGAAACCACTGGAGTACACATTTACTGGAATGATCTTAGCCTCATTTAATGGTGGATATATCTACGATTGTATCTCAATATTTGAGTCAATGAAGGACCACTGCACACCAAATATTGGGACTGTGAATGTCATGTTAAAAGTTTATGGACGCTGTGATATGTTTGGGAAGGCAAAGGACTTGTTTGAAACCACCAAGGCTTCTTTCTCAAATTCTCAGACATATATCCATGAACATTCGTCACTTAGAGCAGACACATATACGTACAACTCTATGCTTGAAGCATCTGCTTCTGCCCAACAGTGGGAGTACTTCGAATATGTGTATAGAGAGATGGCTCTGTCTCATCACTGCCTAGATCAAAGCAAATATTCATGGTTGCTCATCAAGGCATGTAGAGCTGGAAAGGTAATAGCTGTAACTTACAGTTTACTGCATACATGGTTTATTTCAACTTTATTGAAGTATACCATGATTTCATCCCTTTTATTTGGTTTTTTCAACTGCTATTGAAGTCTATATGTTTTTCTTAATGCAATGATACACAGCTCTCCTAACGTATTCGAGAAACAAAAAGTTTTCTTACTCCGTTACTCATCTGTTTTATGTGCACTGAAAACTTTTTGGTCAAGTTTACACGTTAGTGTACTTCAATTGAAAGCACCATGTTAAATACCTAAAGTTTCATGCCAGATGTATCTGTGAAATTTTTATTCCAAGAGTGGCCTAAACAGGAATTATTTTTTAAAGGAAATTATTTATTCTCTTTATGATTTATGTGCAGTCAAATTTGCTGGAGCATGTGCTCGACTCGATACTGGAAAGAGGAGAGATCCCTGATGTACAGCTGATTACTGAATTGATATGCCAGTCTATTACTCATGGAGATTATGGAAGGACACTGCAGCTCTTGGATATTATGACTGAGGCTTCAATAAAAATGAAAGAAGTCGAGTGGCTTTACCTACTACAGAAAAATGTGTATCAATTCAACATTGATGCCCTCGAGGGCCTTATAAAGTACCTCAGTACTAGTTGTAATATCAATGCTGATCCTGCACTTGGTTTAGTAAGAGCACTGGAGTCCCAATGCGGGATAACTTTAGTGAAGGGCACAAATTTGCTAACAGATGCTACCAGTACTCAACAGTGTGGACTGTCTTCGCTTGAGAGTGAAGACACATATGCAAGCAGCAGTCTGGCAGAACAAGATCAGCTCACTTGCAAGAACTTGTGCACTGATATTATTCTTGACATCTCTGATTCTGATAGAGAGATCCCTCAGTTAGGTGTCAGTGCTGTCATGAGCAGGGACATCTCATTAAGCGGTCAACGATTGGAAGACAAACATGAGCATTCTGATCTTGGGCAGCAAGGTTCACAGGTATCTGCAATTGATGAAGTACTTGATTCCATGAATCCTTATGGTGTCAATTCGGATGGAGAGATGCCATCAGCTTCAGAAATTCTTAAGTTATGGGAGCAGTAGAGGGTAAATGGCATGTTTGCTCCACAAACAGAAAGCAGAACCACTCTTATTAGAGGATAAATGAAATGCTGATATTATTTGATATGGGGGGGCTATTCTTGCATAAATTACCAACAGCTGCTGGAAATTTGAAGGCCCCTGAGTTGGTTCATGGGATTCCAGCTGCAATCGTATTGCCTAAATCATCATCAGGAGGCCTGTATTTTGTGTGATCACATCATATCTCGTTTTGGATGGTCCATACTATGCAAAAGCAGGGAATGTATAAATATGTAGTTGTGAATTCACCCAACCAATGTTGCAGAAACACTAACTTATGCTCAGGAACAGAAATTTAAAGCTGGATTGGTCCACTTGAGCAGTTAGCTCAGGTTAATTAATAATCAAACTTTCTAGGCCGCTTTTCTTTTTACTGCCCTGGTATGGATCTTATCCTTTTCCCAAAAGAGGGATTTAATTTAAGACAAGAATCCAAGACCATATACTAAGACAAGATTCCTGCAGAATTTGACGATGGAACATAGGTCAAAATTTGTTCAGTACAGAGCCCTGATACAGGGGACCTCATGGTGGTGACAGAATGTGGGTCCTGTCTAAATTTGATGTGTCTGTGGATTTGTTCAATAGTCGGAGATCAAAGGAGATTGCGCTAATGCTCAATGGTGACGATGAAGATTCCTGCAGCGTACCAGATCTCCATGGAGTTAATGGGCTCTTGGTTCAGTAGCTTGCATAATCATCTGAAAAATGTGAAGTTGCAGTTTGAGTTGGAAGAGCTGAGTAGCTGAGGCTTCTCTAGGCAAGTTCTTTCAAGAAAATCGCAAGGTCCTTTAAGTGCTCCAAATCGAAGATGGAGACCAGAACTTTACAGGTCATATTAACCACAAGGTCGAGAGATGGAGGCTTAATGTGTTGAGTGATAGTAAACGCCTTCTGGTAAGGCATCCTCCCTATGTCTTATCCAAAAAAAAGCTTTAATACAATATTATTATTATTTGCGGAGAATGATGTTTCTTGACTAACATGAAACTAAATTGATCATTCTTCTCAGACGTGCATTCATTCTCTTGTCTTGCACAACACATTTGCTGAAGTCCTCTTCGTTGAAATGCAAGAGTCTACAATTCAGCGAACAGCTCGCTGGCGAAGCAGGAGTAAGCTCGTCAACATTATTGCTGTCAATCGAGCTATGACTCACAGAACATGACTGGGACGGAACGGAACGGAGGAGTTCCACGGTTGTTTAAATATATCACGTTTTTCCACCACGCATACGGATATCCCATTTCAACTTCTAGAAGCACGTGTGAAGCGACATAATCAAACGTTGTATCTTTTCTAGACTGCAGATGATGTACACGTAAGAACTAAGATGTGTCTTCTGGATAGACACTAGATTGTTTTTCCTTTTTTCCTTTTTTGGTGAGATAGTAATATAGCACAAATTCATTAGTATATACAGAGCACTATATATACATACATAATATAATTCTAAAACACTACAATTGCTTCAATATTCAATAGATTGCACCCACTTCGAGAGCTTTTCTTAACCTCGTGCTCTAAATTATCAAAAGGGAATTATTTGAATAAAAACCATTCTTATATCTTTTCGCCCTCTAACAACTTTGCTCTATCGTGTACGTAAGTATTTTACGGAGTCAGCTCCGTCCCCATCTTTGGTTAACTAGAAATCCGGATATAGGATGACTACATTTAAAAAAAAAAAAACTTATTAAAGAAATTATTGGATGTTTTTTAATCAAAATGTCTATTCCTATTAATCAGGAAGGATATAAATGGTTCTTGGAGTTGCAAGACGCGCTCTGTAGCGCGCTAAAATTGTTTAAATTTGCACTTGTGCCATCCTATAGCTTGTAGGTACGGGAGCATACACTGCTTTCCGAGCATTATCAAGAAACGAAGTCTTCATTTTTTTTCTCTCTCTTCAACCGCCACATCAGCAAATTGCCTACGTGACACTGTAAGACAAAATTGAAGTGCTTTATTATTCCAGCCAGTTGACACCAATTGCATCAAGACAAAATGGAAGCTTTATTAACTCATGTTCAGTTCTTTTTTACCGAACTCGTATTCAGTTCTTCAATCGGCCGGAAGGAAAATGGGCTGAAGTAACTCAACACTATAACACTATTTACAGCATGACGAATTTGATGAACTGCACAAGAGAACCATGCATCACGGCATCAAAATTACCCGCAAAAAGTTAATTTGCGATCGTAAACTTTGGTAACTTCTCCAGCTACCTAACTAGCTATAGTAGTGTGTATGCAATATTATTCACATGTGCACGACGCACTCCGTCACCCTCGCTTTCCTTTTGGCGACCTGACCACCTCGTACACGCCGCTGATGCTGCTGCCTTTCTTGGCGTGTGGCGGCGGCGAGACGACCTTCCTTTTCTCCATGGACATCCTCATGCCGGCCGGGCTCCGGCGCACGCCCTCGCCGGCGCCGTCGTCGGCGCTGCCTAAGGTGGGAAGCACGTACCACCATATGGACGCGAGGCAGATGGCGAACACCCGCCCGAACATGGCCAGGCTCACCAGCGTCAGCACGATGACGGACGGCCAGTAGCACGACGGCCGCCGCATCCTCCTCCCCAACGAGAACGACGCCTTCCTCGCCGGCACCTTGGTCTTATTACTGTTACTGGTGGCGACGACGACCTTGGCGGTGGCGCCCTCCCTCGGGCTGCCGGGATCCGGCGGCGGACTACGGGGTGAGGAAGCCGCAGGAGGCTGCCGCCGCCCTCGCGCCGGTTTCTTGGTGGCGGCGGCGGCCTTCTTAGACGGCGGCGGCGGCTGCTCGGGGAGCTTGACGATGATGGGCGTCCAGTTGCCGTTATTGGACTGGGCGAAGCGGACAAAGAGGAGGCCGGTGTCGGAGCCGCCGACGCGGCGCAGGATCTTGGCTCGCCGTGTCTCGAGCTCGGACAGCACGACGGAGAACCTGTCCAGCCCGCGCTCCGCGTAGGGGTTGACCTTGCCGCCGCCGTGCTGCTTCCTCCTCTCCTTGTCCTTGGGCGATCCGCCGCCGGTGCAGCCGACGAGATCATTCTGGTCCTCGTCGACGTGCTTGAAGCTGCCCGTGCCGCACTCGCAGAACATGGTGGTCGTCGTTGGCTGCTGGTGGATGACTTTTCGAGTTGGACGCCAGGGGGCACGAAGAGTCCTCCGCTTTATAGCTGGGGTGATTTGGAATGGTGATGGTGCTGGCTGTGAGAAGAGTGGTTAAACTGCATTCTTTGGTCGCAGGTCAAGCAGAAGCTTCCACACTACTGTTCATGACTTTGTAATAATCATGTCTAAAAGCTACTAGAAGAAGACTACTAGAACAGAGACAGTGAGTGCTTGACTTTTCTTGGATGTAGATTTGTGTGATTGCCCCTATCCGGATCAGATAAGTGAATGATTCAGCATCTACTTCCATTGAAATTTGATCACATGATGAATAGAAAGGGAATTAAGAACAACATAAAATTCTAATATCATTAATAAATTTGTAATTTTTCTTAGTTGACCAATCATTGACAGACATTTAACGTATATATCATGTCTTACTTGAAGTAATAAGAGCAACTCCACTGAATACACCATATACGAAGTTGTTTCAACATACTTTCGCCAAAAAAAAAAGTTGTTTTCAGTATACCGAAGACCACCGTTGTACCTGAAATTTATCGGCTATATTTAGAATAGGGGAAGTGGGTTCGTTTGTTCTTATTTTCATCTTGTTTCAGCTTATTCTCTTTCACAAAAATATTATTAAATCAGCCGTAGTGTGTAGCTAGTACTCTCATATAAAAAATGATTAGTTTTTAAGATATTGGATAGGAGAAATGGTTACTTTGATCATCAATCATCCCGATCGAGAGAGATTCCAACAAGACGTGTGGAAGAATAATGCATTTAAGAAATATTTTTTGCCCTATAATTATGTTGGGTGTATTAACTTATATAATTAGATTCATGTTTCAACATGCTTTCACTTTACTGGAGAGAAAATAACCTAGATACAGATAAGAGAGGGCCCTTGACCTCGGCTAAAGTTTAGAGGAGTAGATGGCAATAAATAAAAATATTCGTTCTACTTCTAAAAAATGGAATATATTACAACCCTGAGATAGAGGGGTGTTAGAGTATCTCCTACAGTTTCCAAAACTCACTCTCAGTCTTATTTATTTTAGCAAGATTATTGGGGTAGAAAAAACTCTTCAACAACTCCTTATCTCAACTTTCAATCTTGCTCCCTGGTAAAAAAAAATCAATCTATCCAATTGTACAGAAATACACACACACACATATCAATCGACCAATCTAGAGGTGGGAGATCGAACGTGGAGGAACCAAAATTTTGAATTCAGTTAGGCCCTGCACACCGCACCACAGCAGGGTGTCGTGCAAACCGAATTTCCAGCATTAATTAACTTTCCCTTTCTGTTTTCAACCCATGCTGCCGTTTAATTTCCACTGCTCAGCGCTTGACTTTGAACGCCTTTATTTGTCCCTAACCTTAACGCAACGCTCTTGTCATTGTTCAGACAGACTTTTGATCAGGCCGTGAGAGCCGCGAGTGTATAGACTGGCAGAAAAATTAAAAAGAGAGGGCGAAACGCAAAGAGGTAGATAATTCGGCACGGCAGGTTGCCTTCTAGAATAACTCAGCTATTTACGACTACTAATAGAGTTGGAGAATAATGGAGATCATATATAATTGGACAAACATTACATTTATTTTATCTGTTAGATATTTCCTGGAGATCATATACAAACTATAAATAATTTAGGCCCTATTTGGTTGAAGGGACTAGAACTAAAAATGAGACTAAAAAAAATCAAAACTACTTATAATTTGGAAATAGGGACTAGGTTCCGTGGAAACCAAACATGCACTTAACTTATTTGGTACATCTAGTTTGCCTAGTAAAATGGATAAACTAAAAAAATTCAAAGCGATTTATAATTTAGGACCTAGAAAAGTATGTTGCTAGCTTGTTCAGAGCAGAGTTCACAAAAAGCACTACTAATCACTAATTACATGCAACCTTTTTTCTCAAAACAAACACACATTAGAAACATGGATGGGTAGGGTACTTGCTTGCGGAAACCTAAACACCAATCCCTTCCCGCCTTCCCTTCCACCCAAAATTGTATTGAACGGAGATGAACGTACATCGTACAGTACTTGCGGGCACTGCACTACGCAAACTAGCCATGTATGCACGTAGTTGTGGGCGGTGGCGTTGCAGGTTTTGGACCTTGGGTCGAGCACAAACGTATTTATTGCGTTCATTCTCATCCATAATCCATCCCGTACGTTATCATGTCCACCTTACAAGTCAAAGCTTCTAGACGGTACCTTATCAACTATGACGTTTATATGATTGGATTTCTTGGTGTCAGTTGCTCACATGATATGTTTGTCTAACCACGTGAATATTACCTTGAACAAAATTGACTTAAAAAACAGCTCCATTTTTTAAATTACACTATATAAAGTACACATACACACGTATCCGTCTGAACACCCTCATAAAGTAAGAACAAATCTCATGACAAATAAAATTATCATAGGCATCTCCATCACCAGAGATATCATCAACAGCTGGAAGATGTCGTTAAATTCTAAAATAAATCTAGAAAAATACAATCACCCACGGCTGATTGAGGCCAAACAGTATGCAAGTTCCACAAGAAACCAACCCACTGAATTACGCCAATTCACAACCTACCTTTGTTTGTTACATCAAATGATGGTGATATCCTCTCAAACTCAAAAATATATATTGATATTTGTACAATGAAGACCTCGGACGCATACATTTTTATCTTTGCATGTAAACTGAATTTTGTACACACGATTCTTAACCCAACACAAGACACAGCAATGACAGCGAACCCTAAATTACAGTTCACATTTGCCTCTTTCTCTACATCCGAAATAGTTTAATTGTGCACTTTTAGCAATCAGAAGTATATACACCCAAAAAAAAAAATAGGATTAAACTGCATGCTTCTAAACAAACAATGAGAGCCAGACTCGTTCTTTCATGGAGGCCCTATTTCTTCACCAGAAAGCTCTCCTTGAGAATCTCAGCAGCCAATATTAGTAGCTCCACCATCTCCGTGCCTGCAGAAGAGAGTGGGTCTACTTTCCCAGACTTTGATGTTGGTGAATCAGATGGATCGCACAGAGCTTCATATGTAATTGCATCTGATGAATCCCCAGACCAGCTTACTGGAAGAGTTACATTAAGAGCTGTCTTCATAAGGTGTGCTTCAGTTATAAGACTGCTGAGAGCTTCGAAGGTACTCTCCAAAGAATCAGCTGACTTGATATCATCATAAGCCTGATAAGTTTGTTACTATGAAAGTTAGTTATGTATCACAACTTACTTAATAAGCTAGCAATGCAACCAAAAAACCATCCTGCCAAATGGCTGCCTCAGTGCCATACCATCCAAAAGTTAATGTTTGAATTAAAATATGGATTGAGGTTGCCATCGAATAATTGTATGGGAAGGTGTGATCCTGCCCTGTGAAATAATTAGAGCATTTTATAACAGATCAAAGTTTTTGTACTACCTTCAGAAGAATATTTAGTATTAGCTAAGATTACACCCCTAACAGTATGGCAACACACATCAGACGAGTGTAGCTGGCGTAGCTTGGTCATAATTGCTAAAATATTGGGCACATCATCTGCAGCTAACTTGCTTCTCCATATTGCAACTATCACACTAATATATTTGGCGATGCATGTCATTAACTAGGAAATCGAATTTAAATGGCCTAGAAAGAATGTTGCATTCGCATGAATGCATTATTCCTGAAGTGCATCAGTTTATCTCTGCATACAATCATCTGAGCAATTAACAGTTAACACACCTTTCATCTAGAGGGGAAAAATAATCACAGTAACTCATTGGGAACGCTAGACCAATGTACCCTTCAGATTGAGAGGAACACATGTAGCTGTCTCCTAGTAGTGGCAATGACAGACGATGGAGAAGCTTTGGAGACACCAATAGCAGTTGCAGTGGTTCAGTCCATAAGACAAGATCGACTTCCTTTTGCCAACCAGTGTGCACATCATGACAAATATTGCTTAGCATGAAGCTTGGGCAAAATAACTTCAAAAGTGAGCAAATGGTCTCTGTAGAGGAACAAGTGGGCTCTAAGCAAGGTAGGTTAAAGAGGGCGTTTGGTTTGAGAAACCACACCATAATATATGAGGTGGAGTCATAATTCATCCCATGAATTTTAGTGGAATAATTCCATCCTCATTCTTATACTTCTTTTTAGCTTGTGAGAGATGAGATGGTGGATTGAGATCAACCCATTCTATTCCGTAAATCAAACACAGAAGTGAGGAGTGAATTTTGCAGTCACATTCCTCAAACCAAACACATACTGTGAGGTGACAATAAAATAGTGTTGGCCACTTGGCCGGCATAGGGGAGGCAGAAAGGTATAATGACCTATCTCTTATAAGATTTGGGAGTAAGGACCTCAACTCTTTTTTTCGGTACTTGAAAGTAGAGCAGACACTTTTGGGAACTTCATGACCTACCAATAGGATTTGACAGCAAACTACTCATATGTATGGTGACCCAAGTTTCACTAATGGAGGATAAAGTGCAATGAGGGTGGTGCGAGGGTGTGTAGGCGGGTGGAGTGAGTGTATCTTAAAATCACCTAGCATGTGGAAACAATCAGTTCAGATTAGCCAAATGCAATTTCTCATTTCCAGTCCACCCCTTCACAGACCACAGTTAATAGAAGGATAGAATAATACCACTCCAACACGACACCCACCCTTCCAAAAATCAGAAGCAGATAGGCCTATCTAGCAAATATTATGAACAAATCATGCATTGCTTTCAAAAGAAACAAATCTTCCCATGATAAGAAGCTGCATCCGTCAGTTCAGATAGCGTACCTTCAAAAGTACAATATGCAGTCTATGCACTGAAGAAGTGAGACGCTCAACAGTACCAACACTTTCAAGAAGCGTAGCATTTTCAACTCTTAACCTGCAATGCAGTAGCATGAAACAGAAAAATTAATGTGGAAATGCATGTACTTGAAAAGAGAAGTTTGGGTTACTAGTTCAATATGCCATCACATCTTAAGAGTCAGGAAAAAAACCAAAAAGAGTTCTTTTGCCAATGTTTATTCAACCAAGTTGCTGGTAACATTTTGCTAGGCATCTACATGTTCCAATCATTGTATTTTTAACAGCAATAATGTCAGTCAGATGCTTTTAACATGGAGAGAAAAAGCAACAAGAAAGGAAAGCTATACACCTTAAGTTAGGGGAGACTGGGATCAACAATATACAATATATTGATTCCTCTAAGTATCAAGAGCAATCAGCAATCCCCTTCTTCCAAACAGGTATTTAGGATAAAAAGGAAGTCTTAATACTTGTCTGAATATGAAGCAACATCTCTAGACGCAATCATTTTTTTTGTACTTTGACTAACACAAGTCTAGATTTTGCAAAATATATTACAAAAAAAATTCATTGGAGATCTATAATGGTGTCTAAATAAAAAATAAGTCACAGTTCTGCATGACTTAGTAACTTCTCCAATGTAGCATTTTGATATCATTTTTAGTGAATGATAGACCAAAAACAAAATGTAGGGAACAATGTGCAAGTAGAACAATATATCTATGTCGCACAAACCTTGCAACATCCACTAAATGCTCTTTGCAAACTGTATGATCATTTCCATCAGAGCTCCCATGTCCAATAGTACTACTTTCTTTTCTCATCCAGTGTCTTAAAGATGTCCTCTTCAGCATAGTCTTCAGCATCCCTTGTTGGTCATGCCCAGGAATGACTTTTAGGTGAATCATCAGTATCATGATGTTCCTTCACAGCAGAGCTGCTGAGCAGAAAAGATAATACAGTTACAATAACAACATATGTATTTTGGACACCCACAAAAAAAAAAATTGTTAAATATTTGCATGTTTCCTTCTGATGCAAATAATAGGAGGTGTTATTCCTGTACAAGACACCAAGTTGGACACAGAAATGGTTCTTACATGCTCAATGATCAAATTCAAAGGAACTAAGTCTACATATAAACCAAATTTAACTCAATATATGACTAAGGTTTATTACATTTCTCTGTTTAGTATGAGGCCCTTCACAAAAAACCAAGCTTTGTTATAGTGATAATGCTGTGACCAATTTTAAAAAAAACTATCCCTTTTTTTAAAATTAAAAACCTATCCTTTTATTCCCTTAAAAGTATTACTCCATTAACAACAAAATTGGTATATTATAATTTATGATTACTTATTGAAGAAAATACTTACCCCTTCAATAGCAAATATTGTTCTTTCAGTTTTGCTAATTCCATCAGGACCTTCACCTTTTCATCTTTAACCTGCAAAAAAAAAAAAGATGAAGCTAGTCAAGTGACACACCCATCCAACACTACAAGAATGCTAATGTTGCAACAGAAACTCACACCTAAAAATAGGTGATATACTAAAGGAGTAGGACGCGACTAATTACTGTCAATCAAGGATGATACTACTAGCAACCACCAGTGTTAGCTGTGTAGATAGTCAAGTTCAAAATATATTGACAAATTTCCCCAAGAAAATCCAAGTTGAAAACTAATTACAGTCATTCAGTGCATATTTCGAAAAGAACCATATATAGTTCAGTTAGGAGCAAAATGAAAATAGTAATGGTATGAAGTATCAATTTCATGAGTCATGACAATGCCAAATGAGACTGCACCAAAATTGTACAGTACTATTTAGAACACTCGTCTTATCATTCAAAATATGTACATTGTGATTGAAAAGTAATGACAAGCAGAAAGTGTAGAGGTAATACTTGAGATAAGTTCTTCTGGAGTTCCTCAATAACAATTAGGTCTCTCTGTTTTTCTAATAGGTATCTTTCTTGTTCCTGTGAGAAGAGCATAAGTGCTTCCATCTGTAACAGACACCACTGTAATGTGAGATTATTCAATTCCAATGAAAAAATCATAATGTATCTTTTAACATAAAATATGATGATGTTATCATCTCACAAATTTTGAAATTAAAACTCAATTTGTACATGGAGAAACAAAAAGGACAAATCTCATTGAGTAAACCAGACCAACTGAAATAGATGGGGAGAGTAAATCGAACCAAACATTAGTTTATGGGGTTATCTGGACTCTGGACATTGGCCAAACTTGGAGGTAGTAATATTTTGGACTTTTTCGACCCCCAGAAAAGAAATCTCACTATAACTTTTGAACAACAATGGGAAAAAGAAAGTTAAGTAGGCTATCAGAAACTGATTCATGAGGATCAGAAACAAAAAGAATCACTGGAGTGAAGTGGTACCTTCTCCTGTAAGGCTTGTGCAAGTGCTTTAGATTCATCAAACGCCACGGAGTTAAGATCAGCAGAGGAATCACTCTGCAGCATATGCAACCACAATAAGCTATGATTATCTATCAGAATAAGTGTTTCTTTGGGGAAAAAAGAAGGTAAATAAATTTGTACGGTACATATCAGAATTCAGAACCCTAATCCCTGAATAGGAAATCAATTCTATTTTCAATTCGACGCTTGAAACACTACTGACCAGCAAAGAGTTAAGAAGTTCATATCTTCATCAACTATTACTTTCTCCATTCATGTGAGTGAGCTTATAACATGCTTCCAAAAACGCACAACATGTGCCTTTGTGGCAAGGTTACAAAACACGCTAGGCGCTGACCCTCCACTAGAGCTTAAGCGTGCCTAGGCGAGCCTAGGCGTTTATACCAGTAAACATAGGAAGAGGCTCAGCATAAATGTAGAAGAAAAAGAAGTCTTCTGTCTATGTGTACAAACCTTAGGACGTGTGCTAGGACTGATATCTGTAGTAACATGCACATCTTTACAACTGCTGTCATAACATTGAATCTCATCGGCAGGGTGTTCATTAATTTCAGTGTTGATGCAAATTTCAGTTAGCTTATCCTGAATCTCTGCAACAACTTTGATCAACTGCAACGATTCTTCTTCCAATATTTTCATAATTTCAGCCTTTTGATATGTGTAGAACTTTTGAAGTTCTGACAATCCATTTCTCAGAAATCCATCATAGAGTGCCTGCACTCCAAAGTATACAAATTAAAGAGGTCATGAGAAAGAACAACATAATACTTCAGAATTGTACCTGTCTTTTCTCTAATATCCGTGCATTTCTTTGCAAATGCTGTTCAATTTCAAGGCCCTACGCAACCAAAAGCAGTAGTTTCCAATGAACCAAAAATATTTGTTATACCCAAACTTCACTTAGCATTTCCAAGCTTATCTTACCATCCTTAAGTTACTTTGCAGCTTCGATATTTTAGCTTTAAGTGACTCTTTCTCCTCTTCCAAAGATGCCTACAAAAAATGTCAAATACATTTTAGGTAAAATCTCTGATGCAAAACAATCAGTAACAAGATGCCATTATTCAAAGCACTTTGGTTTAGGACCAGATCAACTCAAAAAAATTTCAATAAACAGTAACTCGTGGGCACTTTAAATGCACCATTAAAGCAGTTCTTGAGAACAAATTAGGGTCTGCAAGTCATGTTGTATTACTCAATTACATGGCACAATTAGGTCAAATAGGAGATGGCAGTCACAATGAACTATAACTTAGCTGAATATGACAAATGAGGAGATAAGCACTAAATTTATGAGTTCCATCAATAACACAGATGTTTTCTATCCATGTATTGAGCAGTATGTTCATGAGAAACTGAGAATCAAAGCATAGCTGCACAAGTCCTGAAACAGATGCCAGCAAAATTTCATCATTTCTTATCTTCCGCATTCCTCCAGTTCCCAGAATAAAACTGAACAACAAGCCAACACCATTAAGATGTTCAGGGGCGGAAGGAGGGAGGAGCAAGCACCCCCTTATGCTAGATGAATTCCTCTTATGCAAATAAAAGTCAATGTGTTGATTTTGCCTTAATTTATCTTTTAGCATCCCCATATCTACAATTTTCTGGCTCTGCCCCTGATGATGTTTAGTGCCACATATAATTTGTATCTTGCAATACAAATGAAAGAAACTAAATAACATATTCAAAATTTCAAATATGAATTATTCTTTATAATGGATAAGGGCTCAAGGTTTACAATGTACTTCAAAGTTGAGGTTCCGCCATCAGAGCTAAAATTCCAATTGTCAACAGAATCATCTAGAAGGATTGAACACTTCTCTTCAAAAGTAACGCTTGAAGAACATTCAGAGTCTCTGCAACGAAGGTCATAGAACTTTAGAATAACCTGAAAGAGAATCAAATATCAGCTTTGACTGAAGGTCAAAAATAGGTACAAGTCAGAAAATTATTACAATAGACTGTAAGTAAATATAACAGACAATAAACAACTATGTAGATGAAATACATAGGCAAAGAACATTCTTGTATACTTTGGAGTTCATTAAGATCACTATTGCATAGACACATAGTAGTCCTATTCGGTCCAGCACGTTCAGAATACATAGGTAAAGACATTCTTATGGGTAAATACTTTATGGGTAACCCCCACTAGGGGAATTCTTTGACATGCAGCTATCACCTAAGATGCCCACCTGTTGCACCCCAGACTCCATAGTAGTCCTCCAAATTAAGCCCTGCTTCAGTCGCTGCGAGTCTCAACTAATTGGAAGAAGACAAGCCAAAACGGAGAAGCGTCATATCTGAACCCTATGTTCCAGCGCCCAGCCTCCCGACATGTCAAACGGATGGATTACAGTGTGGATACAGAAATGTAGCAGTTTTCATAAAGATACCAAATTTTTCAATACTAATGTTTTGGCATCCTGGGGTCGCGCTGCGGTCAGCGGTCGGCGTCGAGCATCCTCTTATTACGGGGCGCAATTCCAAAACTTTTCATATTGGCAAATCAACAAAAAGACATGATTGTGTTACACTTTCAAGGACAATTCTGTAGCATCCCCCGCCGCCTTCAGTTCTGTCAGTTCCTTCTGCAAGTCATCATTTAAGTGTTTAAGGATGTTCATCGTGTTGCATTCAATAGATTGATATGGGTCCTCATCCTGCCATTATGCTAATTCATCATGATATTTTGTCCCATATATCTAAAAAGAACCATATGTTGGCAATGTACAAGATAAACAAGAATGGAATTTAAAAAACATCAAATTTTATTCATGTTTTTACAATTTCATCATCATTTTCTGAATGTTAAATGCTCATATTGGCAATCAACAAAATAAAACATCTTCGCGCTTTCAAAAAAAAGTTAGACACCACACCATCATTATATGTTCTTTTCATCAATAGAGTTTCAGGTGGATTTTTTGTCCCCTTATCCAACAATTAAGACCATAAAATCAAGATATTTAAAAACATCATGTATTCATGTTACAATTTCATCATCATTTTCTAAATGTTAAACTCATAAAAGAGACAAAGATCAAAAAATTGTCATCTTATAAGTTCACTAATATATGTTCTTTTCAATAGAGTTTCGGTGGTTTTTTTACCAACAATTAAGACCCAAGATATCCATTACAGTTATAGAAACAAATCACATATATATAGTAATAAGTAACAAGTTATACAACATACCTTTCCTCAAAATCAGCAAACTTTCTTGACACTGCTTCCTCCCGCTCTTTTGCTTTCTCACACTAGAAAATTAGACAAATAATATGTGATTCCCAAATTCAGCAGCAGAAAAACAAAGTCATGCTCACAACATTTGTATTTAGGTACAGAATTAACTTATTAAGAAAACTAAAAGAACCTCCATTATTGAACTGTCCCGTTCAGCAAGCGCTTGAGCGACACTGCTCTGGAAAAATCTTACTTGCTTTTCTAGATCCTTGTTCTGCATTGTTATTACAGGAAAGGCCATATCAGTAACAAGCTAGAATGTATATATACATATATGCCAGGAATCTCAAGCGAATGCATAACCCATTTTAATTGCTAGTTTGTGACTCGCCTACTCCACAACAAAGTATCAATTTCTACACAAGAAAACGATGATTTTGCTATCTTTCACTACAGTTGGCATCACACTTGTGCCAACTTGTAGACAAGACATGCCTGATGCCTCAAAGGTTTGCTTCACAAAAATAAGACCAAAACATGAGTGAGCATGACTAAACAGCTGAATTTTGAAATTTGATTCCAATTTCCAATCAGTAGATTTTGGACAAGGACAAGCATGTCATTTAAGTTCTTCAGCATTTCCCCGTTACCTTCTGCTCTAACAAATATCACCCCCTACTCAAATTCTTTATCTAACAGTATTTACTCTTAGTGAGCAGTGACTGCATTAGGCGCCACTAATATTCAAAACCTTCCCATGAATGCCCTATTTTACCAATGACCACAGATTAATGATTTGATAATCACAATTACCCTCTTCTATCAAAACATTTTGCAAAATTTTAGAACTCCAGATGTTTGGAGACTAAATTATTTTCGCAAGCTAATAGGGAACTGCCCATCATTATAGAGTAAAGGACCAAATAAATTGCTGAACCCAGCAGAAACCATTGGAACCAAAAGAGGGAAATAAAAGAACCAAACAGGACCAAAACACAAGAACATGCACAGAACCTAGGACACAAAACAATGGCAAACTGCAGGCGTGCTACGCTAGTAGCCCTGCAAGCCCTTAGCGCCCACCATGATCTGGAAAGTTTGATTGCCTTGATATACAATACCACCACATCTAACTTAAGTTCAAAAATACTGTTTGGCAGGGTCCAGATCTGGAATCCACACCGGAGCCTTGTCAGACGGGGCTGGGGCTGTTAAAAAAAGCTCGGAGCTTGTGAGCTATTCAAACTCAGCTCATCATAGCTCGATCTGAATTCGGCTCTGCTGAAAAACATGCCCAGCTCGACCCTGCCATCAAACTCACAGCTCCAACGAGCAGAGCACGAGCTATTCAACAAGGACCATTAATTTTCCATCCTGCATTCCCAGTTTTGAAATAGCAGTGTGTGAGCCCATTACACCCACATGGCCATGCCCTCACACACATACCTTTCCCCAATCTTTATCCTCAGACCTTAGTATCCTTGCATACTTTTCCCAATCTTGTCCCGTCCCATGGCATCCCCTACTGTCTTGCTGATGCCTTGCTACTGGCTCACTGTCAACACAAAGTGCAGCTCTGCTGCCTCCCGTGTCTCCATAGGACTATACTCATTAAGGCCAGAAAAGGACAGAGCAATACGTGTACATTTGTATGTGCAAGTGGAGTTGTACTTCTTTTCTTGTGCATTTATCAGCTTCAATCTTCAGTATTTGTTTATTTTTCCTATACAGCAGCTTTTGAGTATTTTGCATACTCCTTTAGCAGAGGATGTCATCTGTTGTGCTTAGCCAAGCCAAACTCAAGCCTTTTTGAGCTTCATTTGAGCCAAGCTTGAGCTTGACTGCAAACTTCGAAGGAAATCCTAGGCTCTCTCAAGCTTGGCTAGTTGAAAACCCTAAACAGGGCAACTCCATGTTCTTTTTTGGTGCAGACTGATCCATGGATCGCTACCATCCACTGTAAATTCATCGAGTGGCCAGAAAATCGCAACAAAAGTGGATGTGGAACCACCCTCAGCAAACCAACCAGCTCATCTCCATGCCCCAGTCCTCCTTCGCAAACCTCAGTAACCCCAGCAAGGTCAGTATCAAGTCCCTGCCTGGGTAAGCTCTCTACAATACTGCCACCCAGGGAGATCCCTTTTGCCGTGGGCGTGGGAATTTAGAGGACACTGACACCCTGTTCCCGGCCTCCTGATTGGCGCTCCACTCCCACACGCACCGTTGCCTTAAGCTCTGCCGCCCTGAACAACGCTGCCACAGCCCAAGCATCACCCCGCCAATGTTGCTATCCTGGATCCCAAGCCTGGCCAGCACTGGGGAGGAGGAGCATGGTGAGAGGGAGCGTAAAGGACCATGAACCTCACCAGCACCAACTCTGATGAGATCACGTGCTTCTCGAGACCGAGCAGCTCGAGCCTTGACAAGACAGTTGAAGTTGCTGCTGTTTAATAGAGCTCCAGATCAACTCCTAAATAGTCTGAAGAGACAATTTTGCCCCTTTGGTTCACTAATCCTTATTTCTTAATAGCTCACATGGTTGCACTTCACTCCCTTCAAAAGCTGCACAGGGTTACATAAAAACCCTCTGCATTGGCCACTCCAAAGCAGTCTTCACCACTAAACGCCTACCACTCCCTATGATTCCAACACATTCCGTTTTCACCTACATGTAATCATGGTAGTAAGGTTGTTCTCTAGTATGTCATATGTCACTTATGTATGTGTGAAAGAGGTCCGAAAATCTCTAACTCAATATATACTATTAGTTGGCTTCATTCCCTGAAATCAAACATTTCTAACGTCTAATTCATAAGCCCTGGCTGCACCTTTAAGGCCTTGCAACCCCTGCAACCCCAGGAAGGTTCAAGCATAAGCATATCCTATCCACTAGTAGTCCAGATTCATTGCAGTTGCCTTCTTTACATTGAATACACCTAATACAGAGTACCCTTGTTGCTTCGGCTTCTTGCCTCATCATCGATGAAGAAATTGGGTTTGTGCTCAGCAAGCAATGTCCAGTAAGGAGTACTTCCCAAGATCAAAATGGAAAGTGAAACTCTGTTGGGATGACCTACTCACTAAACCAAATTTCATCTAATAACCACATGTCCATGCCCTATTACCCTTTACCCATATATAAAGATAGAGATAACAACAAAATCAGCACACATCCCTTAGCAATGTTTATTACTGCTAAAAGCTACAGTTTATTAAATAAAATAGCCACATATTCTTTAAGTCAAAGTAGAAACCTTTGATAGTGCAGCACCATGTAACTCAGCAAGTTGGCTCTGAAATTTAAGTAAATGAAGAATGAGAAAACAGAAAAATAAAGCTGCTATAAATAACAGTAGGGAGAAAAAGTAACGCACCTTAATTCGATAAGCTTCAGCGAGCTCCTCTTGCAAATTTTGATTCTCTCTTAAACAACCGCCTAACTTTTTCTGGAGGTTCTCAATATCCTGTTCCAAAGCTGCTGTCCTGAATAGTTACAACAAAAATATTGCTTTGTTTGCACAGTGAATAGAAATGAAAGATTAAATTAGATATGGAAGCACCTCTGAGTAAGCATTCGAGTTGCAACAGAAACATAACCAGGCCCAGCTTGTTGCATACATAATTGCTCAATATCTTTTCTGAGTGCATCACGCTCTGCAAACAAAGTATCTATCAGCACGCCCCTGTGCCACAACAACATATACATATATGCTAATAAAACATTAAACAAAAAAGCTCTTAAACAACTACTGCATCTAGAAATAACTGTAAGTCCATCCAGGAAACACGAGAGAACATGCTATCCAAAAGATCAGCAGTTTTCTCAAAAAGTCATACTTATACGTATTGGACTTTGGAAACAATATAATGGAATAAACTAAGAACTTCGGGCAGCTCTTTCAGGCTTTTTTTCAGAAATATCATCATACATTCATACTGGCATACATAACCAAATAACTCCTGAATTTCTCAGTAATAAAATAAGTTAAGTGATTAATCTAATTGTGCGCTCCTAAGACCTCATCTAGGAGTACTTAGATATGTCAGAGGGAACAATTTCTTGTTTTACAGAAGCGAATGAATTCCAGTTGACTATCTGCATGTTTTTAATATTTAATAGATTGCATAGTTATACTACATCCATGTATTAAATGAGGCAGCTGAATCGAACTGCCTCGATAAACAACAGTGCTGAAACTAATTTACAGGATGAAGAGTTGATCTACAGAGAACTGCATTAATAAACATCACAAAAAAGCAGTATGATATATGATGACATTGATTAACGAAATAAGTACAGATGACAGTCTTGTGTTGTGTAGCACGGTGCACAGATGTGATGTGAGTCTTACCTCGCTGGAGATCTTCAACTCGGCGAGTTAACACTTCAATGAGATCTACCTTTTCATCCATCTCTACAGAACAGAGAAAAGGGGAGCAATTTTTCTTGAATGACCAAAAGGATTTTGATATCATAATTATTGAAAAACTTAATAGAAAATTTAAGAGAAATAGAAGCATGTTGAGGTCATTAACTCATTACACAACTATTTGATTCAACAACATAACCAGTCTTCCTTAATAAAATCAAAATAGCCCCACAAAGCACAAACATAATAGACTAGCAACGGCACTTAAGAGTTATAGCATATCACTTCAGAGTTATAGCATATCGGTACAGTAGAAAAATATTTGGTTCCTCGAAGAAAATGGCTTCTTGTTTCAAAAAAAAAATTGGCTTCTGAGGGCATGATCCCATGATGAGAAATGGTAATAGAAGAAAATGACTAGGAAAGTGGAGCTTAGGACCATATATTATTCTAACAGGGGAAAAGGCCAGAGAATGCAGATGAAAAAATAAAACAGATTTCACAGTAAACTCTAACTTTGACCGTGTTTTTGAGAAAAAAATATATTAACATTTACAAGTTCAAAACGCTCCATCGAAACACAGATTTCATAAAAAACTTAATGAAATAATTTGATGTTCTAAATGTTGGTGCATTTTCTATGAACTTGGTCAAAGCTGAAGAAGTTTGACATTGGACAAAGCCAAAGCGAACTAGAATTTTGTTTAAAAATAGGTGAACTATATTTGGAACACAGGAAGTATTAAAATAAACCATCATAGAAAAAAGTCTGTTGCAAATATAAGTAAACCTGCACTTTAATATTTCCTGCAGTCAAGAAATCACCTTTTGCCACTTGAACAAAACATATTCTAATTGATGAAGTATTTCAGAAAAGGTTGATCAAAATCAGTAATCTCAAGTAGAATTTGGGATTACCATATTGTAGCCCTTCAACCCGTCGTAACAATACTTCCAGAGAATTCTGTTTTTCATCCTTTTCTGTTTAGAATCATAAAGATAATTTAATTACATGGGTCTCATTGTAGCAAGTATAACACAATCAAATAAATGTACTCAAAACTGAAACGAAATCACATGCCATTGCCCAAAAATAAACTTGGAAGTTTTTTTTTTTTTTTTTGGAAAATGGATCAGATATGTCAGGTTAAGTGATGCAAGAGGCAACTAACAGTTGGACAGTAGGGAACATTGGAAATTAAAGAAAAATTGCTAGCTCAATTCGCTCAACAATTTTTGTTCCCTGACAAGTGGCAACAGTGGAGGCAGAATTTAAGGCAGGAACTAACAAAGTACCTCATGGTGATATGTGGAATGGGAATATATTTGCTGTAATCCTTCTATAATAATGACTATTTAAATTATGAGAGGGAGGAATTGAGTCTAAACCACAAATGTTAACATTCATTCAGGAATTAAATTTATAAACAGTTACATGCAAGAGTCATGCTGAATAAGATCTTAATATCCTGACATGGATTTTGGTAAGCCTCAATATTTTCATCATTTATTTTGTAGTCCAACTCCCACTTATGCTTTCAGTTCTCACATACAATACAAACAGAGCTCCCCAACCAAAATAGCAATAAACACACAGTAAATGCCCTTAACCTAGCAAGGTGGCACACAAAGTCCTCAGTAATTTTTATATTTAGCATGATAACTTTTCATGTGCCCATTTGCACTACTGCTTCAGTACAGCCTACTTTCCGCGCTATGGAAATGTGATTCCTTTTCACTGATGGGATCGATTTAGTTGGCAGGTACCCACAATGACCTCCGGTATATATAACATATAATGACCTGTGATCAACAGTCTGCTCTACTTGGAGAATTTCTTCTATTAGTACAATGATGATGTGCAGCTCTACGCGTGGTGTTTGATAAAAAAAATGAATTGATCACATGAGACAGCGGTCCAGTCTTAGGACAAACATCCACCACGAGGCAACAACGAAGAACTGATAACACCATAGCACAAAGGGGGAACAGGAGAAACAATAACACCAAAGGCTGGAGATTACCGCGCTGGAGCTCCTCGACGCGCCGAAGCAGTTCTGCGGAATCTGCAGCTTGGTCCATTTCAGAGCCCACCCGAGGCACTGCTTGCAGGGGCAGACCCAGTAAAAGACATAATATATGATTGGATCAGATCATGGCGTAAGCTAGGGTTCGGGGTGCTCGGTTTCGCAGAGCAGGAACGGAAGAGATGGGGTGGACGCACCTGGTGAGTTGTTACAGACCTTGATGTCCAGATAAGAATCAGTCAACAATACACTAAGATTCACTCAATTTCAGTACACAGTATGATAGAATTTGGAGGGAGTCCGGCTTGGAAGCAAGAACGGGAACGGGGACGGGGAGGGAGAGCTTCAGACTGACGAGGTAGAAGAAGGGAATGAGCCTTTTTTTTTTTTTTTTTTTTTTTTTTTTTTTTTTTTTTTTTTTTTTTTTGAGCAACACCCTCCCCTCCGCACGCCGAATCAGCTATTGGGCCTATTTCTCTCGAACAGCCCCCGTGCGCGGCTGGAGCAGCTAGCAAGTGGCCCATGCCAAGCGATCGGGATGTGCGTGAGGCCTCACTTCCAGCGTGCGTTTCTGGTTAGTTACGTGCATTTCCCTTTCCGATTTTTTTTTTTTTGTTTTTCTTTTCCATTTTATTATTATTTTATTTTCCTATATTTTTTATTTATTTTATTTATATTTAATTCCATTATTTATTATTTTATTTTTATGTGCTTTTTTATTCTCAACATCTTTTTATTATTCTTTTCCTTCTTCTTCTTCTTTTTTTTTTTTTTCTTCTTTTTTCCTTTTTTTTTCTTTATTGATGGTATTTTATTATTTTTGTGTTCCCTTTTCTATATTTTTTATTGTAATTTTTATATTCCTTTTTTTTTATTTGATTTAATTATTTATTTTTTCCTTTTCTTTTCTTATATTTATTTTTTCCTTTTCCCTCTTTTTTTTTTTTTTCCTTTGCTTTTTTATTATTTTTTTTTTTTTTATTCTATCATGGGATATTTTATGGTGGGCAACGTATGAGGTGCAAACCAACCCTCCGATGCAACCATGTAAACTTCTAATCGGGTCACGGGATGCTAATCCAAGGGTTAGGTAATTTTACAATTAACCCCACTCTAATCACACTTTTGCAAATCCTCCTCATTGGTTATCACCTCGTGCCCCTTGGATTTACATCCCGGGGCCCATATTAGAAGTTTGCATGGTTACACGGAGGGTTGGTTTGCACTAGATATGTTCCCTACTCGGTGTCCATCTTATGCTCTATTGTGTATCTAGGGTGTTCTATGATTATTATTAAATATAGATTTATCATGAGATAAATGTCTATTAAAAAATATAAAATATATCCATGTGGGGTCTTGTTTTCAAAAGTTTGTCGTAAGAAACACGATGGTGCAATTGGATTTCGATTATCATACTTGGATTAAGAGATGTGACTTTTTTTTACTTGAAAAACAATAGGATATTGATGATGTCAATAATTTTATAGGGAAATGACAGAGCGCCTATCAGCACTTGCTCTCTCAGGCGTGGTCGAACCATTCAACCAGGCGGACGTTAGTCTCTCTCCTAAAGTTGTCCTTCCAAGTTACAATCCTAAGGTTTTTTAGAGTCTGGCTCTTCCCTATAGTTGGGTCGAGGCCTATTCCCGGTCCCATGTATCATAGCCCACCGAGCCTGTTACAAGACATGGGTAATCGCTGTCAGCAAGGGCCCAGAAATTGCAACTAGGGGCCTGGCGTATGGCAACGGTGATGAGTTGTCACCACTAGAGACAAAGAGCATTGCAAAATAAACAAATAGAGAGAGAGCATGCAAGGGCCTAGGTACTTTCAAATAATAAGTATTGATATTGATTGAGTGTCGAGGTGAACTAGTCGGTGTTCTCAAGACAATTCAGGGGGGTGTTTTAAGACTTTGAAAATGAAATCAAATCCTAAGGTTTATGCCTATACACACTATGTTTGTGGGGTGTTTCTAAGGTTCTATAGAGCATATCTTGCTAGGTGAATCTAGCTACATTGCATCTAACCTAACAAAAGTTCATTGAGAGCCATTTTTTATGTGATGAACATCCAGCTTGATCCATTGTGATCTAAGTGCTTTGGTCTTTAAGATCCACTTACTAAAGGGTGGAGGAGGTGTTGCTAAACTTCTCAAAGATGGGAGAAGTTGGATCCACTTTTCCTTCCCTTGGTCAATTTCTTCTTTAAATCCCCTCGAAGCTCCTATAGTTGCTAGGTGGAGAGGGATCCTCTCCCTTCAATTTCGATATCTTTCTGGCCTTCTATGGGTTGATATCTATGGTCTTTTTTGCTAGGCATGATCTCCAATCCTTTTCTTTATGCTCTAGAGTGGTTTTAGAGAGAGTGGGAGGAAAAGATGAACTATGAAAGAGTGAATGTGGGGGAATGAGAGTGAGAGAGTGTGTGTGGGTGCTCTGCTGGTAAACTCCACTACGTTGTGTAAAGGAGACAAGTGGCCTGACATGTGGGCCAGGAGTGCCTAGGTAAAGATAGCTCACTCTTGTGTATGAAGTGATCTAGTAGACACTCTAGGTGATCACTAGATAATCCAAGGGGACACTACTAATATGATGAAAATTGGCAACTCTATGGACATGTTATGATGAACTATTCAAAAGTGCGTGTGTGGATGGTCCAAAGGAACCGTTCTTAGAATGAATCAATTGTTGGTGCATATGCAAGTTTTCCAAAATGAATTTAAACCGAGAATGATGTTCATGATGATGATAAAATGACTAAGTTTGCGGCCAATCGGTCGTGACACTTCTCAATGATTTATCCGAGTGGTCAAATCTTGAACTTATATGATGAATCAATAACCTACACACATAGCAAACAAGTTAGTCTATTTTAATCATGTTGTCATTCAACCCACCAAATCTCACTTAATGTGTAGATGCAATTTCAACTATATATATTTTTCTCGTCTTGGTTTATATATGGGATATTCAAGGCATATTATGTCATATTTTTCCCATGTGACTATTGATAATGTATCAAATACTACTATTCCTCCTATTATTATTCATACAAGATTTTCTAGTGAGAGGGGGTTAAACCAATTATGATCAACAAGCTATTAATTTTGGTGACATCCAAATTAATCAACTATGGCACCACTAGCAAACTAATAAATAATGATCCCTTTTCCCACACATCTGTTATGCAATATTCAATCGACGACTGACATATACCATACATAACAATCATACGATGGAAGCATCATTAGTGTATACAAGGGCGGAGCCAGGATGATCCTCCGGGGAGGGCTATTTAGTGAAGAGTTAGCAAAAATTAAGAGATTTAATGGTAAAATAAAGACTAAGCTAGAGTAATTAACACATGAATCATCCTCACCAGGGGGGCTGCAGCCCGGGCAGCCCCACCCGTGGATCCGCCCTTGAGTGTATATAACTGGTCAAGTTTGTCACGTGATGCAGTAGTTGATGGATGCTTTGTTGGAGTCGAACCTCTAGATGAAGCAATAGTCATTGTATTTGTAGGTTAGGTGCACAACACGGTGAGGGAGGTGATTGTGCAACTGCCACCATGTTTCCATGAGATCCTTGTGGTGCACGGGAAGGTGCCAGGGATGAGCATCTGCACATCCAATAGCATTATACCACATTGATCCTCCTTGACGCACTGGTGCCTAGAAGAGAGTCAAACCATGGACACAATAGTTGGCCTACCAAAGCTTATATGTGTCATTCACTAACATGATTTTGGTGGATCGACAAGATGGAAGGAAGTGCACCTAGGAGCTCTAGTTTAATCACCACACCTAGGAGCCCCAGGCACGCACCACCATCGACAAAGATGTTGCTAGTAGTATTTGTTGGCATACTCCCCTGTAATGGTAAAGGAAGTCGTTTTTGGATAAAGTTTGGGTCAAAGGGGCTCAAAGCCGTAATGGCAAAGGTCATTGGTTGGGGGCTCCCACCTAGGGGTTCAAATCACGGGTGCGACACTTTATCCTGGATTTATTTCAGGATTTTCGGCGTTGTGCATTAAGTGGTAGGCGACGCCCCCGTCGATAGCGAGGCGCTAGTGGTGACCTCGAAACTTCAAGATTTGTCATTTCGGTCCTTGAAGGTGCTCATAGGGGTAGGGTTTGCGTATGTGTGTTCATAGGGGTGAGTGTGCGTGCGTGTTAAGCGTCTGCGTTGTCTTGTGTAATCTCAAAAAACATTGAGAATATAAATCACAAATAACTTTTAAATTGTTGATTTTGTAAATGTGAAAATTATATGAATAGATTTATCTTAAAAAACTTTCATAAAAGTATACATATATCACATTTTCATAAATATTTTTATAATAACAAGAGGTCAAAGTTGTGTTTTGGAGACCGTATCGCTAATGAAGGATAACTTGAATCCATATAGTGTCGAATGTGTATCACAAACCAATCCTACAATTATGACTTTTTCTAGTTTTTATTATACCCACAACTATTTGTTGGCTCATCCATTAATGTCACAACCTACATATGCCTTGCGGAAGAAGATGATGTTGGCACAAGTATAGCACAAGGTTTGACAATCTGTATCCATAATACCCTCACCCCCAACAAATTATCAATTTTGGTCAACATATTAAAAGTTTATTAAAGCCTTCCTTACAACTTGAAAATAGTCTTCAATCACTCAACATCATGCATGCACACATTATTAATTTTGAAGACATCCAAATTAATCAACTCTAGCTCTAAGACAAACTAATAATCCCTCCATATATATATATAATATGCAACTTCAATCGACCAACATATACCATATATTAAAACCCATATGATGGAAGCATGGATGTAAATAACTAGACCGGTTTGTCATGTGATACAATAGATGATGGATGCTCTATTGTAGTCAACCCTTCCAAATGAATTGATAGTCGCCGATTTGCTCAAATAATCAATGGTTCACGTCACAAATAGGAGAGTCAATTGCATTGTCATCGCGCCATTCTCCCATGAGATACTTAGGTGGGTGGGAAGGTGCTTGACCTAGCATTCACTAGGCATGACGTGGGGGAGCGTCTACGCATTTCCAACACCACTTTATGAGTGATCCTCCTTGATGCATCAACGCGTTGGGCGGGGAGTCGAACCATGGGCACACTAGTTGCCCTACCATAGCCTTAAATCAATCATTTGTCAGGTAGACACCGTGTGGTTGTCGACCACGATAACAAAAGCGAACCTAGGAGCTCTAGTTCGGTCTCTAAGCCCTTGAGGTCACTTAAACACTACCACCACCATAGCCACTAGGTATGCATTGCCACCGAAAATGATCTTGCTACTAGAAATTGATTGGTGTATATTTTAAAAATTAAAGAAGGTTGTTCTTAATCCATATTTTGTTGTTCATATATCATTTTACCTAGTATTTTATTATGGGGGTATACCCACAACTATCTGTCGGTGCATGTCATAGCCTACATATGCCTTGCAAAAGAAGATGATATCTACGGGTATACACATAGCATGCACAAGGTTCGATAATTTGTATCCCCATCCAACCCCACCAAAAAACAATTGCACAAACATATTAAACGTTTAAAACCTTCCTTGCAACTTGTAATAATACCCCCTGAATCAGCCAACATCATGCAAGAAGATCCTATCCTAGACATGCACGCATACATTATTAATTTTGATGATATCCAAATTAATCAACTTTAGCTTAAAAGGCATACTAATCATCCCTCACCTACACATCTATGGTGCATCTTAATTAAATTGGCTAGCATATACCGTATATAACAACCTTTTGCGACAAAAGCATGAATGCAAATGAATGGTCCAACTAGCTCAAGATGTTATGCAATAGATGATTGATGATTAATTCACTAGGGTCAAACTTCTAGATGAAGTGATAGTCACCCGATTTGTCGGTTAGAGGTGCTCACTGGGTATGCGATCTGATGAGGGAGGCAATTGTGTGGTCGACGTTGTGCTCCCATGAGATCCTCAAGAGGTGCATGGGAAGACACATGATCTAGCATTCACTAGGCATGATGTAGGGTCAAACACTCACCCATCTAGCACCACTATGCCATTAATACCCCCCCTCAGGACAAGTCGATGCTCAATAGGGAGCAATGGACACGGTTGTGGTGATCCGGCCTGGAAGCGTGCTTTGGAGTAGGTGTACAATACAATGAGGGAGGCAATTGTGTGGTCGTCGTTGTGCTCCCATGAGATCTTCAAGAGGTGCATGGGAAGACACATGATCTAGCATTCAATAGGCATGATGTAGGGTCAAACACTCGCCCATCTAGCACCACTATGCCATTAATTCCCCCTGTTGACAAGTCAATGCTCAGTAGGGAGCAATGGGCACACTAGTTGCCCGAATATAGCCTTATACGTGTCATGCCCCAGGTGGACACGGTTGTGGTGATCCAGGCCGGAAGCGCGCTTTGGAGTAGCTCTAGTATGGTCTACACATCTCTCGTCGTCTTCATGTGGGAAGACACATGATCTAGCATGCCACAGGCGCCTAGCACGCACCGCCACCGCCAACGATGTTGCTATAATACTTGGTTGGCACATATGTTATAAATTAAAGAAGGTAGGTGTCGGTGTTTCGAACTTAACACCAATGTGTAATCTAATGCTTATGTGTCAAGCTCGAATGGTGTGCAAGGATGACACAAGGAATTATATTGGTTCAGACAAAACATCCCTACATCCAATTGTGAGTTGTTGCTTGTGTATGCACTAAGTTTGTGATAGGGGTGTACAAATAGTCGAGACAGGGGAGAGTTCCCAAGTTACGTCTCGATGCAATTGAGCATGTATGAATGTGATGGCGGTGGAGAGTTCTCATATTTCTTGCCCTGCGCGATTGGCATGTATGAATGTTGCCTCCCTTTTGTAGGGGAGGGCAGGTTATAGATGGAAGGAAGGAAAAGGAGGAGAAGAACAAAGGAAGGGGTCTTGTTGTGGCTC